>JAGFMF010011839.1:754536-787595 GCA_019455555.1 Galemys pyrenaicus | reverse complement strand
GGCAAGAGAAAAATATCGGATGGCTTCACTATTAGGAGGAATATGAAAGAACAACAGCAACAACAAAGAATAAGCTCAAGGAATTGGGCAATTATAACCGAAAGCAAACAAAAACTCAACAAAACCAAAAAGCCAAGATAAACCATGGGGGGAGGGGGAGGAGGGGAGGGCAAAGACAGGGATGAGGGCAGAAAGTGCACAAGGGACTGAGGTGAGGGTGCACGGGTGGACTGGTGGTGGGTACTCCCTGGGGAATACAAATGATGTCAAATATAATTAATAATTAAAAAAATAAACAAAAAAATTATGCCGACCTAGTCAAGGTCCACCGATTTTGGTTCTTCACAAACAAAAAACACATCCTTAAGATACAGTGGTGTCTTGTTTGGTTGGTTTTAGTCTTCTTGGGACCATGACACAATGGCCCAAATTCTGTTTAGCAGGAATTTGTGACTAAATGCAGCTTTAGCTTTTTGGAGGAAAGGAAGTATGAGTGAACTTGTAGCCTCTCTGGTAAGAATAGGTAATCTCGGAATCATGGGGGATTACCTTCCTGTGCACACTGAGAGTCTGCAGGTGGAGAAGCAGAACATTTCACTTGGCTGTTCTGCAGACTTGTTGCCTGTAGTAAAAATCATTATTTAAAAGCAAATTTGAGGAGTTTTGTAGTGTTTGGCTAAATTGGCTTCAAGCAGTCATAAAAAGAGATGTTCAAAACTGTTATCCCAAGCAGAAATTATAAATAATATTCAGATTTTAAACAGCAATTCAGTGGATTGTGAGAACAGTAAAATCATCTTATTCTGGTTCAGGATATACCGGTAATATAGCTAAGTATGTTGATACTTATTTAGCAGAATTGCACTGACAACTTTTGTTTAGCAAAGAGTGCTTGGTTATTCAAAATATCCCTGAACTATAGGACATTTGTATGAATCCTAAACTAAAAATGTCCAGGAAGATGTCTCCCTGAGAACAGAGTGATTGGAGAAATTAAAGCTGCTTTTTAAAAAAACACCGAAACCCTAAAATTCCACACTGAAGTGGGAAAATATCCCAAAGGAGCAACCTCAACTTTAAGGTAAAGGGCACTAAGAAGATGGTTCATCTTTTTTTTTTTTTTTTAAGATTTATTTTACTTATGCACATAAAAACTGGGGTCTAGGCCAGAGGTGTGTGTGTTGGAGGGAGGGTTAGAGGATTCACTGGAGATAAAAGGATCTACAGAAACACACTGCTGAGGGGAGCAGTGGGCAAGACAGGAGAGGTCTGCTGCACCATGTGTGTCAGACTGAACTCATGATGCAGTGGCAGGTGATAATGCTGAGACTTTAACCTCTGTGCCACCAGGGAGGCCCAGACAGCTCCTCTTTGCAGCAATTAAGTGTCATAAGGTGGCTTGCCTAATGTTGCTTAAGAACTACCTATCTTAATGCAGCCCTTAATATTGCACAAGAATATAATTTATAATACATGGAAAAATAATGCAGGACTTAATACTAAGAACCAAGACCAGTCATGATTACTTTTTTAAAGATGGTGTTTTATAAGAAAACACTTTAATGTCTACAACTACTTTCTTACATTTAAAAGACACTAAAAGTTAACAAAGAAAATAATGTTAATTAATTTTTGTCTGTGTGAAATATTGATATGCAAGATGGCTTAATTAATAGTTAGTCAATATGTGATGATACCAGTAAATGTTAAAAATAAAACCAACCAGGTTTATGGCATAGAAAAATCAACTATTAAAGCAGAAGTTATGTATTTATGTTGAATGTTGTTATTGAAACATGTTATACTGTTTTTAAAATTGAGAATATTTTTAATATCTCTGACTTTTTGGAGGGCAGAGGCCAGGGGATCAGGTCATGTGTTCACATATTAAGCCCATGTAAAAGAAAACAAAGTGACTATACATTTGTATGAATCCAAAATAAAAATGTCTATAAAATTGGCTAATTTATGTTCACTTTTTATTGGATTTAGATATATAGGTATGTCTATATACACAATTTTCAGTTCTCTATCATTTACCTCAATTTTAGTAAATCCCCAGGTTATGTTAGATGAATAGCATGAAGGAGAAGAGTATGTAAAAATCAGGGCTGGAATTTGGTGAAGCTGGAATTACTTTATGGAACAATTTATGTGTCAATCTAAGTAATGAGAAGTCACAGAAAGTTCCAAGCCAGCAGTAAAGTATGAGCTGTGCTTCTGGAAGAACATTCTGGCAGCCCCATCTGAGATGAACCATAAACCATTATTGCAATTATGAGGGAGTTCATGGGGACTTGAATTAGGGAAGTGGCAGTGAGACTAGAGAATATGAGGCGATTATATGAGAACTACTGAAGAGAGGGAATTGACAAACTTAGTAACTAACCAAATGTGAAGGCAAGGGAGAGAAAGTAGTTCAAAATGACACTGAGCTTTCATGCCTGGACACTAGATGAGGTCATAAACAGAAATCAATTATTACAGGAATAAGAGCAGGTTTCAGGAAATATTGTAGAAGTGAAATAAATTATATATGTGGATTAATGAGCAAATGGAAAATTTATTTGTCTATATCCAGACAGCAGTTAGAAATTAAGGACTATGGTTTAGAGAGAAAGCTGGATTGTCTTCAAGGAGAAAGGGGAATTCCTGCTACTTACACATGTATCAATGTCCTTCCTTAATTCAAACCCAGTAGAGAATGTGATTGTTGATGGAATGGAGGGTCATGTAGCTGTGAGTACAGGTGCTCATCTGTACCACATATTAGTACATAATACTATTAAATACATAAAAAGAAAAATCCATTTAACCTGGTAGTTCTCAATATTTTACAAAATATAATCTCTAGGAAAATACCTTTATTTAATATTTTAATATTACTTTACCCTGGGATGTGATGATGACATTCCCACAGACGAATCATTCTTATGATTGATTAAGACACACTTGATCCCAGGCAGATCTTGATTTGTAATAGTCTCAAATATTATTGCTGAAAAAGCAACTGTAAGAAAAAACAAAGACAATGATATTGATATATGCACAGCTTAAAGAGAAAACATCATCTTACAACAAAACAAAATGTAATCAAGTAAAAGTGACAAACATGAATATTTATAGGAAATATCATTTCACAAAAGGCAAATCTTAGTATAAATCAGGAGCAGAGGACTTAGAATAGTGCTCTCCAACAGAAGGCTCTACAGTGATGGAAATGTCTTTATCTGTGCTGTCCAGTATGCTGTTTAGTTATCTTCCTACCTTGTAACCTGAGACAATTTTCTCTTGCTTAAGAATCTCAGTATTGCAGCTATCTGTGGGAGCCACATATTAACACATATTCACTGGTTTGCTTTAACCTGTCTTTATTATTTTATTCTTTATTAAAGAAACATTATACCAGAATAGAAGAATTAGAGAAGTAGTATACCAATATATGAAACTTATAGTTTCGCAATAGTGAATTTCACAATAGTGAAACTGTAAGTGAAAATTTACTCTAAATTCTGATATCCTTACAAATAAACCATTTCACTTCTCTAGACCTTTATATGCAGTGTTCAACTAATCGTACTGATATAATACAAATTATTTTATATTATTTATAGAATAATTATTATATAATATGTTTATATTATTATTTTATAATATTATGTTCTCGTTTTGAACATAATAAAGCTTTTCTCATGATAGTAAATATTATTGATTTGCATTTCTTCAGTGGGTATAACACAAATGATAAAATCACTCCCTTATTATGATACATTTCATATTTCCCCCCTACTATTTAAAATACTTCACCAAACCCTTCAATTTTACAATATTGTTTCCTTAGAATAAATTTCTGGAAGTGGAATTAGTGGATCAAAGGACTTACACATAGTTAAATGGCTCTTGATATGCATTGTCATCTTGATTTCCAGAGGTGCTATACTGATTTATGTTGCCACATGTGAGGTGAGAATGTAATAGCTTTATTACAACTTCATCACCATTTTGTCATTCTGTACTTTTGTTTCCTTTAATAGAACCCCTAGTCTTTTTTAAAGGAAACTAAATGAGCACAGTGGAAGAAAAAAAAGCAAAACAAATTTAAGAGAGTTAAAGAGCCTTTCTGCCCTATTCATTAATGTTTTCTTTTCTCACTCCTTTTTTTGAACAGACTTATTAAGTACAATTAGTTGCACATCTTTAAAATGTATAATTTGATAAGTTAATATAAAGAAATATATTAAAAATAAATATATATGCATGTAAACATCACCACAGTCAGGATAGTGTCCTTATCCATCACCCCCAAAAGTTTCCACATGCCCTAATACATGCCATGTATATATAATGGACCATTTTATACACATATGACACATATTATGCATACAATGCTATCTATTTATATAAATATAATATATTGAATATAAACTACATATGATGGAATATTATACACCCATCAATCACATTTTCTTTATCCATTTGTCCATCAGTGGACACTTAGGGTATTTCCATTGCTTAGCCATTGTTAATAATGTAACAATGGTCACAGGAGTATAGATATCTCTTTACAGTGCCTTTGTTTCCTTTGACATATATCCAGAGGAAGAATTACTGAATCATATGGTAGTTCTATATTTAATAGTTTGAGAACGTAGTTGTTTATATGCTTTATTTCCTAATAGGTGCACCAATTTATATTCACTTCAACAGTGCATAAAGAAGAATTCCCCTTTGCCCACCTCTTCACCAACACTTGTTATCACTTGTATTTTTAATAACAGTCATTCTAATAGGTGTGAAGAAATTTTGTACTTCCTTGATAATGATTTATGTTCAGCATTTTTTTCATATACTTTTTGAACATTTGTATGTCTTCTTTGGAAAAATGTCCATTCATTATTCTCTGGCCACTTTTTAAAGGAACTTTTTGGGTTTTCTTTGTTTTACTATTGAGTTATATGAATTCTTTATATAGTTTGGATACTAACCCACTATCAGACATATGATTTACAAATGTTTCCTCCTATTTCATAAGTTGCTTTTTCATTTTGTTGATACTACACTTTGCTGTGCAGCTTTTTAGTTTGCTATAGTCTTGTTTAATTTTTGCTATTTTTGCCTTTGCTTTTGATGTCAAATCCAAAAAGTCATTGTTAAGAATAATGTCAAAGTTTACTCAATGTTTTCTTCTAGGAGTTTTATGGTTTTAGGGTTTACATTCAACCTTTTAGTCCATTTTGAGTGTAGTGTAAGATATCATGAATTTGGCCCAATTTCATTCTTTTGTATGTAGCTATCTAGTTTTCTGAATACCATTTATGAAAGACACTATCCTTTCCCCATTATATACACTTGGGTTCTTTATCATAAGCTAATTAACCATATATGTGTGGGTTTATTTCTGTGCTCTATATTCTGTTCCACTGACCTATGTATCTGTTTTTATGCCAGCACTGTACTGTTTTGTTTACTATAGCTTTGTAATACAATTTAAGATCAGGACGTTTGGTGTCCCCATTTTGTTCTACTTTCTCAAGATTCCTTTGGCTATTTGGAGTCTTCTTTGGTTCCATGTAAATTTTAAGAGTCTTTACTCCATTTCTATAAAATGTGCCACTGGAATTTTTATGGAGATTTCACTGAGTCTTAAGGTTACTGTGCATATTATGGATATTTAAACAATATTCTTTCAATCTATGAGCAAGGAAATTCTTTCCATCTATTTGTGTCTTCTTCATTTTCTTTTATCAGTTTCTAATATACTGATCTTTCATCTCCTTGGTTGAATTTATTCCTATGGATTTTATTCTTTATAATGTAATTGCAAATGGAATTGTTTTCTTAATTTCTCATTTTGTTGTTAGTGTTAATAGCAATTAATTTTGTGTATTAATTTCTGTATCCTATCAGTTTTGTTGAATTTGTTGGTTAGTTCTAAAGTTCTTTGGTGGAGTCTTTAGGGCTTTTCATATATGATATTTTGTCATCTACAAGTACAGTCAATTTTATATGGTCCTTTCTGATTTGGGTGGATTTTATTTCATTTTATTGCCTAATTGCTTTTGTTAGGATATCCAGTACTATGTTGAATAATAGTGGTGAGACTGAGTAACCTTTTCTTGTTCTGATCTTAGAAGTTTCCAGCTTTTCATTATTCAATATGATATTACCTGTGGGTTTGTCATATATGGTCTTTATTATGTTAAGATATGTTCTCTCTATACCTTTTGTTAAGGGTTTATATTATGAAGGATGTATAATTTTGTCAAATGTTTTTTCTTCACTTATTGAGATGATCATATGTTTATCCCTAACATATTTTGGGATATATTTTTTATTTATCTGCAGATTTTGAGCCATCCTTGCATCCCTGGAATAAATTTCATCTGATCATGGGCTGTGATTATCTTAATCTTACTATTTTCATGCCCCCACATTTTTCTTTCTTTCTTTCATGGTGTACTTGTCTGGTTTTAGTATCAGAGTAATGCTGCCTCATAAAATGAGTTTAGAAGTGCTCCAAATGCTCCTATTTTATTTATTTAGTTAGATTTTGAAGCGTTGAGAAGGACTGGTATTAATCTTTAAATGTTTAGTAGAATTCACCATGTGATCCTAGACTTTCTTTGTTGTGATGTTTTTCCTTACTGATTCAATCTCCTTACTAGTAATTGGTCTGTTCAGATTTTCTATTTCTTCATGATTCTCTTTTGTAAGTTGTATGTGTTTAGAAGTTTATTCATTTCTTCCAGGTTGTCCAATTTGTTAGCATGTAATTATCCATAGTTTCTTACAATTCTTCGTAGCTCCAAGGTGTCACTTGTTATATCCTCTCTTTAATACTAATTTTATTTGAGTTCTCTCATTTTTTTCTTGGTAAGTCTAGTTAGAAGATTGTCTAATTTATCATTTTAAAAAAATATCTCTTAGTTTCACTGATACTTTCCATTGTCCTTGAAGGTTGTATTCATTTATTTCCACTCAAATATTTGTCATTTTCTTCCTTTGTTCTTCTTTTTCTAGGTCTTTATGGTGTATAGTTAGGCTGTTTAAATGAGCACTTTATTTTCACGTTGAACTATTTTATCCTACATTATTTTTTTGCTATAAACTAAATTTTGGTGTGTTCTAGTTCCAATTTCACTTATCTCAAGATGGCTTTTACCTTTCTTTGATTTCTTCTTTGGTTCATTGGTTGTTCAAAAGCATATTGTTTTATTGCCACATAGTTTTGAATTTTCCAATTTTCTTTTTGTAATTGACTTCTTGTTTCATAGCAAGGTGGTCAGAAAAGGTGCTTGATATGATTCCAACTTCTTAAATTTATTGTTTTGCTTTGTATCCTAACATATGATCTATCCTGGGACATGATACATGTGAGCTGTATTCTGCTGCTGTTAAATGAAATGTTCTATATGTCTGTAAGATTCACCTGGTCTAATGTGTAGATTAAGTCCAATGTTTTCTTATAGATTTTATGTCTGGGTGATCTACCCTTTCTTGAAAGTGGGATACTGAAGTACCCTGATATTATTGTATTGCTGTCTATTTTACCTTGTGGTCTGTTAAGGTCGTGCTTAGGTTTTCATATGTTGGGTGCATAAGTATTCACAAATGTTATATTCTTTTATTGAAATGACCCACTTGCCATTACATAATGATGGTTTTTGTGTCTAATAAAACTAGCTTTGCTTTCTTTAGGTTTCCATTGACATGACTTTTTCTCATAGACCTTCACTTTCAGTCTAGGTGAGCTTCTTATAGGCAAATTACTTTTATGCAACATATAGTAAGTTGTAGCTTACTCTTTTTTTATCCTAGCCAATCTAAATCTTTTAATTCCTTCTGAACAAGCAATGAGTCAAAGGAGAAATCCAAAGATAAAATTTACATTTTAAATTATGGATAGAAAAGTGGTTACCAGACAGGAAGGGTGGGTAAATCTAGTTAAAGGGGTCCATTGTGTAGTAGAAAATGGAAACTAGATTTTTGGTATTGAACCTAATATAATATATAGAAAGATGCTAATTTATAATGCTCTACATCTGAAACTTACATGATATTATAAACCAAGTAACTTCAATAAAAAATTTGAAAATAAAGTTATTGATAGGTACAGACTTATTTTTGACATTTAGTTCTCGTTTTCTTGATGTTTTATAATTTCCTTTGTTTGTTTCTTCTCGTTATCTCTTCCATTATGAATTGATGATTTTCTACAGTGTTATTAGATTCCTTTCTCTTTATCTTTGTGTATCTGCTATAGGCTTTTGCTTTATGGTTACCATGAATAGTACATAAAACATCTTCTATTTATTGTAATTTATTATTATAGTTGTAAGTTGAAAACAACTTAAATTCAAATACACCCTAATACACTACAGTTTTGTGTTTTTAATGCTATGATTTACATTGTTTATACTGTGTATATAGTAGCAAATGATTAGAAGTTATATAAACTTCTAATATATATAAGAATATCATATATGTTATAAAGATTAATATACAGTATATATTTTAGTAAGTTTTTCTACTTTTTTTAAAGATTTATTTATTTATGCATACAAGAACTGGGGTACAGGCCAGAGGCGTGGGAAGTGAGAGGATTCACCAGAGAGAGAGTGGGAAGCAGAACTGGCAGACTGACTGAAACATACACCTAAGGGGAGCAGCTGGTGAAGCAGGATAGGTCCGCTGCGCCATGTGGGTCCCCTCCCTGGCTGGAGGCAGGGATCTAACTAGTGCTGCAGTGGCTGCAGTCTGCTTCACAGTGCGCCGCCTAACCCACTGCGCCACTAGGGAGGCCCCAGTTTTTCTACTTTTATCTTTTAACCTCCACATTAGATTTATAAGCGATTCAGGCACCATTATGATGATATTAGAATATTCTGACTTTATATATTTACCTTCAATAATGAAATGTATACTTTCATGTGTTTTCCTGTTACTAATTAGTATCATTTCATTTCAACTTGATTAAACCCTTTCATTTACTTCTTGTAAGACTAGAACTCCTTCAGCTTTTGCTTGCCTTGAAAACTCTCTCTCTTTCAATTCAGAAGGAAGACTTAATAGGCAGAGAAATCTTGTTTGACAGGCATTTTGTTTTGTTTTGTTTTCTGGCACTTTGAACATATAATGCCATCCCCTTTGACAGGTAAAGTTCCGCTGATAAGGTCATAGGGTTTTCTTCTATATAACAAGCTGCTTTTCTATGGCTGCTTTTCAGAGTCTCTCTTTGATTTTAACTTTTGTCTATAAAGTTGTACCTCTGTGGGTCTCTTTGGATTACTGTTATTTGGAACTCTCTGGAAATTCTGGGTTTCCTAGATCTGGAAGTCTATTTCTTTCCCCAGGTTAGGAGATTTTTCAGCCATTATTTCTTTGAATAGCCTTTCTGTCCTGTTGTCTTTTTCTTCTCCTTTATGGACCCTTACAATTTAAATACTGACTCCCTCACATGTATCCCATAAGCCTTTTAGGAGCCATTGTTACTACTTTTCATTCTTTTTCTTCTGACTGGATGAATTCTACAGCTCTCTCTTCAAGTTCACTGGTCCTTTATTCCACTTATTCTAGTTTAATGTTGAACTCCCCTCTGAATTTTTCAACTTAGTTGTATTCTTAAGCTCTATGATTTCTATTGTGTACTTTCCTAAATTTTCTCTGTTGACATTTTTATGTTGTTTATGAATTGTACATAGTAATACAGGTTTGTATCAATAACCAAGAAAAGTCTCAAATAAAAAATATAATTTTACATTTGAAGGGTCTAGAAAAGGAGAGAAACAAAACCAAAAATCAGTGAAAGAAAGGAAATAGTAAAAACTAGAATGGAAATAAATGAAATAGAAACCAAAAAGATGATACACAAATTCAATAAAACTAAGAGGTGATTCTTCAAAAGAACTTAGCTAGGTTCACTAAGAAAAAAGAGAAAAACACATGATAGAAAGAATCACAAGTGAAAGAGGTAAAATTACAACACATACCACAGAAATACAAAGACTCATAAAAGACTATGAACATCCATATGCAAATGAATTGGACAGCCTAGAAGAAATGGGCAAATTTTAGAATTATACAACCTTATGAGACTGAACCAGGATGAAATAGACAGCTTGAACAGACCATCCACAACAACAGAAGTTGAAAGAGTATCTCCAAAAACAAAAGCTGGGGACCAGATGACTTCTCTAGTAAATTCTACCAATACTTATCCTTCTCAAAGTCTTCAAAAAATTTGAAGAGGGTGGAAAACTCCTAGATACATTTTATGATGCCAATGTTATCTTAGCCTCAAAATAGGTAAGGGAAGCACAAAATAGAAAACTATAGACTGTTACCTTTGATGACTATTATAAAAGTCCTCAATAAAATCTGGGCAAATCAAAGACAGCAATGTTTATCCATCATGAATCATACATCATGATCTAGGGATGTACAGATGTTCAATATATGCAAATCAAAGTCATTCACCACATCACCAAAAAAGAAAAATAAGTCACAATTTCATTTTCTTTAGCAGACATACTATTAGAGTATCAACTTTCCTTGAGTTGACTTTTCTTGAATACAGCCTTTGAAGAAAGCTTCCATTCAATAGATGCTATCAAAGTATAGGCATAAAGTTGTTAATAATATTTATTGTTCTTTTAATGGTCTATAGATTTTGTAGTGAAGCCTCCCTGCTTAACAAGGGGTTAAGCACAGCACTAAGAAACAACTGGAGCCACTGAAGCACAAGATCTATCCCCAGCCAGGGAGGTAACCCACATAGCACAGCAGACCTCTCCTGTCTCACCTGCTGCTCCCTTCAACAGTGGTTTCAGTAGATCCACCTGTTCTGCTCCCCACTTTGTCTCTGGTGAATCCTCTCATTGCCCCAATCCCCACACCTCTGGTCTGCACCCTAGCTCTTAAAATTTTGCTCATATTCCTGATATTAGAAATTTGTTTATTCTTTCTCTTTTTCCTGATCAGTTCAGTATTTATCTCTTCTGCTCTTGGCCACACTGATTTTCTCCATTTTAAAAAATTTTCTACTTTACTGATTTTTACTCTTATCTTGATTATTTCCTTTCTTTGCTTACATGGGATTTATTTCCTCTCTTTCCTATGTTCCAATTCAAGATAATTGATTTAAGATCCTCATTCTTTTCTAGTTAGATTTGAAGCAATATAATTTACCAACACTCATTATCTAATAATTAAGAATTTAATGCTTACGTACCCATGTATTATATTTCCACAAATTCTGATGCATTGTGTTTCATTTTTATTCAGTTTAATATATATCCTCATTTTTTTTTGTTTTTGTTTTGTTATATCCTCATTTAATTAGACATTTGTTTAGTTTCCAAATAGTTGAGGTCTTTCCAGATATCTATCTGCTAATTTCTAATTGAATACCATTGTAGTCACAGGATATACTTTATATGTCTTATAGCTTTTAAATTTATTGAAACTTATTTTATGTCCAGAATGAGGTCTAACTTAATAAGTGTTTTATGTGCACTTGAAAAGATTGTGCATTCAATTATTGTTGAGTGGAATATTCTATAAATGTGAATGGGTATTGTTAGTTGAAGCGTTTTTCAAGTCTTCTGTATCTTACTAACTTCTCCTTCTATCAATTATTAAAGGGGAATGTTGAAATTTCTGAAAACAATTATCGATTTGCTTATTTTTCCTTGCAGTTCAATCAGACTTGCTTCATGTATTTTCAAGCTCTTTTATTAAAAATATAATGTTTAATTTTTTTATCCTCTTTTGATGAATCACACGTAATAGCATTATGCAATGACTCTCTGACCTATTGATAATATTTACTTTGATATATACCTTGTCTATTTTATCCTCTGCAGCTTTCTTTTGAATAGTGTTAACATGGGATTGTCCCCTCATCCTTTTACTTTTGAGCTACTTACGTTTCCATATACAAAGTTGGTTTTGTTAATGCACCATGTAGGTTTTGTTTTCTTTAAACCATATCTGACAACTTGCCTTTTAATTGTAAAATTATAGATTCAATTATAGATAATTTAAATTTAATGAGATTATCAATATGGTTAGATTTAAATCTATCATATTGGTCTTTGTTTTCTATTTCTCTTTTCTGTTCTTTCTACTTTTGTTCTTTTCCTCACTCTTCTGGATTTTTTTTTTATCATTCCACATCATCCCCCTTTTTTTTTTTTTTAAAGTACTTTTTTTTTTTTAAAGATTTATTTATTTAAGCATACAAGCACTGGGGTACAGGCCAGAGGTGTGTGGGGGGGTGAGAGGATTCACCACAGAGAGCGGGGAGCAGAACAGGCAGATCAACAGAAGCACACTGCTGAGGGGAGCAGCGGGCACAGCAGGAGAGGTCTGCCACACCATGTGGGTCCCCACCCTGGCCGGCAGCAGGGATCGAACTCCTGCTGCAGTGGCTGCGATTTGCTTCTTAGTGCGTTGCTTAACCCACTGCGCCACCAGGGGAGGCCCCATCCCCTTTTTTTGACTGTTAGTTTTAATGCATTGCTTTGTAATTTTGGTAGTTGCTTCAAGGTTTATTAATACATCTTTACCTTAATATAGTTTATCTTTTATTGCTGATATACCATTTCATACAAAAATATCTTACAAGAGGGCCTCCCTGGTGGCGCAATGGGTTAAGTAACACACTATGAAGCAAACCGCAGCCACTGCAGCACGAGTTCCATCCCTGCCTCCAGCCAGGGAGGGGACCCACATGGCATAGCAGACCTCTCCTGCTTCGCCTGCTGTTCCCTCAGCGGTGTGTTTCAGTCAGTCTGTCTGTTCTGCTCTCCACTCTGTCTCTGGTGAATCCTCTCACCTCCCATGACTCTGGACTGTACCCTAGCTCTTGTATGTATAAATAAATAAATCTTTGAAAAAAAAAAAAAAGGATCTTACAAGAGTGTATTTCCATTACATCCCTGCCAGTCTTTGTGCTATTACAGTCACATGTTGTATATCTACATAGGTTATAAAACTGACAGGACAGTGTTTTGTTGTTGTTGTTTGTTTTAAACAGTCAACTATCTTTTAAAAGAACTTAAACAATTTTTTAAAGTCTTTACATTTTACTCACATTGGGTGGTCATAAAGACATGTAGTTTAGAATCTATGAAGGAGAGAAAGGGGAAAGAGGACAGTAAGATGAAGTCAATAATAAGAGGACAAAAAAGATGAAATAATGGAGACAATGTTCTCAAATCTGATGAAAATGGTAAAACCACAGATCCTCAAATTCAAAAAAAAACCAAGCAAATCACTCAGGGGAAAAAACTACAAACAGTATTTACCAATAAATTGGTTAAAGCCAATGAAAAACAGAAAATATTTAAAGTATTCAGAGAAGAATGAACATTCATATATCAGGCGCAAATGTTTATTTGACCACCCAAAGTTCTCCTACAGCTCACTGATTCTCTTTTATTGGTCTTTTGTTTTCTGTTTCTTTTGGATAATTTCTATTGTTATGTATTCAAGTTCACTTTTGTCATGTTTAATCTGCATCAGTCCTAACCAATGTAATTGTAGTTTTCATTTCTAGAAGTTCAATTTGTATGATTTAAAAAATATCTATTATGTATCTGCTTGACATACATGATCTTTCTCTAGTTTCAGGTGTATATGGAATCTAGTTATAACAACTGTCTTAATGTACATATCTCAAAGTCTATATTCTGTCATTTCTGGGTCCATTATGGGGCAATGATTTTTCTCCTTATTATGAACTAAAACTTTATTCTTTGCTAATTTGTAATTTGTTGCCAAGCATTGTGAATTTTACCTGGTAGCAGATGTTTCTCATCAAGTTAAAAATTCACTTAGCATCTAGTCAGCAATATAATACCACTCCTAGGTATCCTAAGAGAAATTTTAAAACCCACTCTCACCCAAAAACCCATGTTCAGATATTTATAGTATATTTATTTGTAATTACCAGAAGCTAGAAGCAAACAAATGAACTTCATCTAGTTAATGAATAAACACTTCCATACAATGGACTATAACTCCACAACAAAGAGGAAAAAGCCCTGATAGGGATAAATTTCAGATAATTATGCCATGTGAACGAAACACATTACACATTATAAAATTCCACTTCTGTGATATTTTAGAAAAGGGAAAACGACAGGGAAGAGCGATTACTAGTTGCCAGTTGTTGGGAGTGGGCATTTAGGTTAACTATAGAGAGGCATTAAAGAACTTTTCAAAAAAAAAAAGAGAACTTTTCAAAGGGCAGGAAAGTTCTGTATCTTGGTAGTAATGGTGGTTATGTGTTAACTAAATTCATGATGGAGAAAAAATTGGTACCAATCTAAAATAACATTTAAGTAAAAATAAAATCTATTCTAATGGAGTAATAAATTAGACAAGATAAAACAAATCAGAAAATGTCATTTTCAAATCCTTCAAGTCTTCTGTGGTTCAAAGAGAACTAGGTAAATCCTGGATAAGTTGATAACACCAAACTTCAGCAAGTCAGTTAACCTCTTTGGGTCCCATTTTTCTGATCTGGTGAAAGAGAGCAATAGACTGCTGTGGTATATGTTTGATCTTTGTCCCTGGTTCCTGACACAAGGCTCCTAAAATCCTTGGTGGATACTTGAGCTTATGCTAAGGAGGTGCCTTAGGGTAGGGCTCCTACAAAAACTTAGGAAGAGTCTGGTCACCTAAAAGACCAGGTGGTTAGTTGTGAGAACGTTGGTCCCACCAACGACCTCTGAGTAGAGGAGTTGTGGTGTACTGTACATTAAGTTTTATAAAAATTCTTAAATAAAAAGAGTTGGTGAGTTTCTAGGTTGAACAGGAGAAGATGCCAGGAGAGAAGGTACAGAACAATTCCCTTCCCACATTTGTTGTCCTAATGTGTCTCTTATACCTGCTGTTCTGAACATATCCTTTTATAATAAACCGGTAATCTAGTAAGTGAAATGTTTTCCCAAGTTCTATAAACTGCTTTAGCAAGTGAATCCAACATAAAGAGAAGATGTTAAGGACCTTCAGGTTAGAGATATGTTACATATGTTACAACTTGGATTTGGGATTCGTTTGGTGTGTGAACACTTAAACTGTGGACTATGGTGTTATTTCCAGATAGATAATTTCAGAAGTGAGTTAAAGTGTAAGACACTCAGCTGATGTTGCAGAACATACTTGGTGGCCAGAAGCCCCAGAGTGTTGTGAGTGCAGAGAAGGAGACACACTGGAGTGTTTTTCCTTATAACTGGGTAACTCTAAATCCTCATCCTTTCTACTCATTGATTCTATGCTTTTCCTCTTTTAAATGCTCACGATGTTAACTCCTGTCAGTTCGCTCATGACTTCTAAATTCATACTGTTTGTGTGTATAACTACATAACTGCTCCCAAGAAACTTAACTCTGACTGACCTCTCCTTTTTTCTTCCTTCTTAAATATACTTCCTCCTTTATCTTTTCTCTCTCTTTCTCTCTCTCTCTCTCTCTTTTCCTCACCCCCTCACACACACACACTGAGTGGCAAAACAACACTATTACCATAGCCAGAAACTCAGAAGTCAATTTTGACCCCTCCCTCACCCGCACTTCCTGTCACCCAGGAAGTAGTTGCCAAATCTTCACATTTTACCCTCTTGATAATTCCCAAATCTATTTGCAGTTCTGTACCTCTATTGCCATTGCCTGAATTCAAGCCCTCATCATCTCTGACCCGGCCTCCTGCCAACAGTGACCTAGCTGGCCTCCCTGCCCTGGTCCTCTCTGCCAAGCATCCATCCTGCATATGGGTACCAGAACTGTCTTTCTAAAAAGCAAATCAGAGCATGCCACTCCTCTGCTTAGAACATCTCAAGAACCTACAACAATGGCTCATACCCTTCTTGAGGTACAAACCCCATTAAAAATCTGATGAAAGCAATTAACCCTTTCTAAAAATATACTGCACACACACATAAACAGGCATAAATACAGTCTAAGGGATACAATGGACATTCTGGAAGCTATCCAGAGCCTCTTGGTCTACATGATAAAGGCTAAGTCCCATATTACATCATGAAAACAATCTACACATTACATGCTGGTTTCCAGTAACCCTAAATTTTTTAGAAAACTATCCATTGAACAGTTTTCAAATGGAGTGACAGTTACTCTAATCCTGGAGGCCTTATACCTTGTGTCTTAGCAGCGTATACTTTACCTTTATTTCACATTTCTCTTCCCTAGAATGTCCTTTTCTTCGCCTCTCCCCGTCAGTTCTTACTTATCTTCCAGGTCATGGCTCTACACCACATAGGAAACCTGGCCTAATTTTCTCATTCTGGGTTAGCGATTCACACCAGGTACATATTTCTAATATTGCCCTGCAATTTTTCTTTTATATGTCTGACTCTTTCCCACTAACAGTCCAACATTAGACTATGAGCTCTTTGAGGTCAAGAACCAGTGCCATAGGACACCCAGTGCAAATCCTGGCTAAAGATGGTGCCCAAAGGAGTCAAGGAAGGGATGGGATTGCGTAGGAAGGAGGACTATCCTATGACTCTAAATCCTAATAATTTCTTCAGACTTTATACATCTTTCTTTCTGCAAAGCACCTGCCTAACAAGAAATGCAGTTGTACTTTACAGGTATTATCTGGTAAAAAATAAATAAATAAATAACCTAAGATACTGCTTATCCTTTTCACAAATGAGGAACTTTAGTGCAGACAAATTCTCTGCCAGAGTAAAGAACACATGTTTCCTAACTGTGTTTTGAGTCTTAATATATCTCTCTGCATTGCCTTCAAGAACAGGAAAATTGTAACCTGATTAACAAAGTATTTGAAGACTGAATGCAGTGGCTATCTTAAATCAAAGCATTATTAGTTAAAATAAATGATGAAAGTAACCTTTTCAGTATAGAATGCAAATAATTCTTTGGAAGATTCTTGGCTACCAATTGGTCTTATAAATGACAGCAGTGAAAAAATAGTTTTACTGTTTAACCTAAAAAATAACAATAGTTCCTCTTTTAGGATCTTATGCAATTTCTCTAGCCACAAAAGAACATTGTGTGTGTATACTTCATATTATTTTAAAATTTTCTTTATATATTGGTATCCATAAAATAGCATTGCGTGATTCAAACTGACGACTGTCAGTGGGGTCTACAAAAGCTTTCATCACTTAAGGACCACTGATGACATAGCCATATGAAACAGAACCAAAAGTAATTAAATCACTGAAGTAAAAATCTTATAGACTCTTTCCTCCTGCCCCCCAAATACAGAAAAACCTTTGCACATAACTATAGGGACCTAACTGAGAAGTGGCTGAGGTTTTTTGGAAGTCATAGGAAAAAATATCTTAACATCACAAAGTCACCCAATAAACACTAAAAAGCTCTACTCAGACAAACCACCCACTGTGAGATTCGAAAGTTGGCTATTTCAGAGTGAATAAGATTAGGGAATAATGGCAAGACCCATGCTAAGCAAATTACAAAGCTAGCTAAGCTAATTTTCAGCTCCTCAATTTCCCCTCTCCAAATTCTCCTAATTTCTGAGGATCCCTTTCAAAATAAAGAAAAATGGTAAAATATAATAGTTTTGAGATTTGCTTTTTCTCACGTCGAATCCTGGCCCAAAGATAAAGGCAGTATCTGGTGGGCATTTGAGAAGTCAGCAGGATTGTGATCTCAAACATGGAATGATAAGGGCTTTTGTCACACTGATTTCTGAATTTCATTTGAGAGTGACAAGATAAGAGGGACAGAATGAATTGGGGAGAAAGTAATGATGTTGAGCCTCCCTGCAGGCTTCTCAGATCAGCAGGAATGCTCTCTGAAAGTAAAATGCAGTCAACAAATTTGTTCAAAGGACCATTTAGAAAATTACTTCTTCCTAAGACCTATAAGACGGACATATTTAACTCTGGAAGAGCCCACTAAATCATTCCTACAATCAATAAATACAGTGTATCCAGGATTAAGTCTTTTTAGGGGCAAAGTCCTGGATTTCCTATTCTGACCTGTGAAGAATACTTCATTGAAGCCTATTTTTTCCGCCTACCTATTTAGTGATCATAATTGTGTTGGAAGATTTAACTAACTGAAAGCAAACTTTGTGCTGAAATGTCTTTCTTGGGGAAAGGCAATGACCATGCATTTCTTAAACAGAATGGAGTATCTATATGTAAGTTTCCCTGCTCCCATCTATTTTATCTTTGTACCCCTGTGCCTGGCACAGATATAGGTATTCATTAAGTTTGTCAAATAATTTTTTTATTTCTCATGTACACTTTCTTTTCATTTTTCCTATCTCAAGTTTCCTCCAAAAAATAAGCAAATCTTTCCCCTCCACACTTCATATCTCATTACTTGATTGTTTCTCAAACAACAAGAAAATTGAACAACACAAAATCTTTACTGATAACCAGGACTTACAAAAATACAATCTTAATTATAAAAGTAGGCCATTCTTTAATGGAAGGAAAGTAATTCACAGTTACGAAGTTATGAAAATAATTTGCTGTAAGTAGCTGTGATATACATAAAAAGAAATGTTTAGCCAGCCAATCTAAACTCGTATAATTGCAAAAATTAGAGGTAGACTTTTAGAACTGAAGGGGACCTTAACATCATGTCACTAAGTCTGGTGTCCAACCAATCTTTGTCTAGTATCCCTTCCTTTCTGAATCATTCCCCTTTAGGCTAGCAGTGCACCGGAAGGCAAATAAAGCTAGACAAGCAACAAGGGTAAAGGAAGGCAACAAAAATGTGTGATTTGAGGTTCTATATATGAATTTTCTGACACAAATGAAAGAGGAAGAAGTGTAGCCATTGAAATTCTCCTCTTGTCCAGCATCAGCACATAATGAAGTCCGGGTCATAGAAAGTACATTTCTACTCTTTAAATTCTACTTAGAAAACTTCTTCACTATTCATAGAAGGTAGAGTTTACAGTAGAAGGGAAAGGGAATTACATCTTTAAGTCAAGGAATCTAAAGCTTTTAAACATTTTAAACTGCTCACATTATAGTCTTTAGTCAAGATAATCTGTAGGAGCAAGTGTTGACAAAGATGTAAGGAATTCATATACTGCTAGTGGCAATGGTATAACCACTTTGGAAAACTGTTTGATGGGATTTACCAAACTGTACATATACCTTACCCTATGATACAGGAATCCTATTTGCCGGTATAATCCTAAGAAATGGATGTTTATGTCCACCAAAAGACATGTAAGAGAATATTCACAGCAGAGCTATTCATATTTATACAAAATTGGAAACAACCTAAATGTTGTTCAACAATATAATGGATGAATCATATATTCAGATTAAGGGATAGCACTCAGCAATTGAAATAGAAGAACCAATGCTCCATAATCACAATAGAGAGTGGAAGAAGCTGGATATAAAAGAGTACGCGATGATGACTGGATTTACATGAAGTTCAAAAACTCGTAAAACTATCTAATTAGAAATCAGAATGCTGGCTACATTTGTGGGTATTGACTGAAAAGGTGGATCTACAATTGTTCTATATCTTGATCTGATAACAGGGGGGTACACACAAATATCAAAACAAATGGAGTTGTACTGTTAGGATTTTGCCTTTTGTTGTATGCAAAGTATACTTCATTTAGAAAAATCTACAGACAGATACAGAAATCTAAGATGGTTTCTGAATATAAAAGAACCCAATGTAGCTTAAATATAGTTGCAATACTGAACTCTCTACTTTTAGAAACTCTGTATGCTACTATAAATACTCACTAGTTAATGTCATACATAACAGCAAGCTAACTTTTTGCATTAATAACCTGAAAAACATATTGTACTATACATCTGAAATGTACATATTTACCAACTAGTAAAAATAAATGCTTAAGAACATTTTTCCCCACTAGTTGCCTCTTTATGTTACTCCATAATTCTGAATTACTTGTCACAAAAGCTATTGAAAACAATTCTTGCACGTCTATATTGCAAATATTTTTTCTATTTACCTTAGAGATTTTAAGTTAGAATCAGAATTCTGGAAATGGAATAGACACAGCCAACCTCCCTTCCTGGACATAACTGGATGCCAAGCCAGGCGGGACCGTAAGGTCCCAACCTTGCAGAACTGGGGCAAGAGGGGACCCCAGGCTTCCGGGCACTCAGGATTCACCCCACCTCATATTCAATCAACCTTCCCATCTTTCCAAATAGATGAACTAGCTCCAATGGAGATTCTTATTTATTTATTTAAATTTGGAGTTACAACTACGCTACCCAGCGATTATTTCGGAACTGTCAGCTGAGTCCTTGAAAACCCGCTTGGGGCTTAATGTCAGGATAAAAATCGAGTACAGGAGGTGGGGCAGCTAGTATTTTAATATGAAATTTCGGTTTGTATACATTTCCAAAGCAACTATTCATCGATCCAACAGAAATTTGGCGGGGGTAGGGGGTCGTTGTTCGGGATGACTCGCTTTGGAGCAGAGCATGGGCGCATTTTTCCATTAGAGTTCACTCCGTAAATCAAAACCTCTAAAGAAGAGTTAAAGACGCCACCCAGGAGCCTAGGGGGATCCAGGGTCGGTCCAGGCGAGGTCACCGGTCACCTGTCGCCGGCCTCGGGGGCCGCAGACTCCCGCCGACAGCCCACCATCCCGGCGCGCGGCGGCGCGGGGTTGGAAGCAGTCGGGCTGTGCGGCCCCCAGCTCCGGGCAGCGCCTTGGCGAGGCCGGCCGCGGAGTCCGGGCCGCCGTTCGGGACCGCGGCCCAAGCAGGAGCAGCGACGTTAAGCAGAGGGAACCGGACGTGGGGTGGGAAGGCAGGGGGCCGCGGGCAAGTTCTGGGTGAGTCCGGAGGGCGCAAAAGAGGGGAGGGGCGCGGGAGCGAAGGAAGGAGCGAGCGCGGGGAGGAGCGTGGTGGCGGGGACGGAGGAGGCGCGCGCCCGGGTCCACAGTGCCGGGTGGGGGCCCAGGGCCGCACCGAGGGCTGCGGGGGCTGCGAGCGGGCGAGCAGGGCCTTACCGAGCAGCGGCAGCCGGCCGCCGCGGCGCGCCAAAGCCGGCATTGCCTCCGGAGCCCGGGGTCCCCAGGCCGCGCCGGCCCAGCTGCGATGCCGCCCTGAGCGGCGCGCCCCGCTCTGCAGGTGGCTCGCTTAAGGATGCGCGTCACCGACCGCAAATTCCCTCGGACTGGTGCAAAGTGGAAAGGGGGAGGATCCGAGCAGGGGCCGAGGCGAGAGCGGAGAGGTTGGGCCGAGGCGGGGGGGAGCCAGTGCCTGGCGCAGCACTGCGGTCGAGCCCACGTGCCCGCTGTGGTCCGCAGCTCCGGCTCCGCGGCGTGCCGGGCGCCGGGACTGGGGTGGTGAAGGTGGGCGCGGTTCCTTCGGGGAATCGGCAGGGTTCCACGGGTCTAGCCCCGGGAGGACACACGACCAGCGCTGCCTTGCTGCCCCTGGGAGACCCTGAACTCTGAACGTTTGGGTTCTGGAGCGTGGGGACAAGAGGACCAGAAACCGTTCTCCTCGCGCGCCGGGATCTTTGCGGCGTCTAGCCGGGACCTAAATTCCGCAATACACAAGGATGGCTCTGGCTGGCGCACAAGCGGGCAGTGTCGAACCTAACGCCGGGTGGATCTTAATTACTGACAGGCTTTCTTTGTCTGCCCTCTCCATCTCCTAGGATGCCAAGGACCCAGTCCGCAGCGGCCGCAAAGAAAACGGGCTCGGTTTCAATGTCAACCAAGGCGATGAAATGAGGGAGGTTAGCAATCAGCCATAGAAACAAAAGCAAAACATTGTCATCCCAGATGTTTTGAATTATCCACCACATAATTCTTGTTCTTCATCACATAATATTTCAAGCTGCAGATTTTTTTTTTTTCTTTGCTGTAAGTTGAAGATTGAGAAATCTTGAATGCCAGTTCTGGGTCTTCCCTTAATTAGTTCTTTGACCTTCACAAGCCAGTTGTCCTTTTAGAGTCCTAGTTACTCCCCTGTACATGAGGGGAGTTGAAAATGATTTTTCAAATTCTAGGAACCTTATGCTCTTAATGATTTTAATTATTTTCTAACAAAGCATGAAAAAAGTATCATTCTTGACCCTACAATCCTTTCCCCTGCTTGTAGTCTATAGTACAATATAGTCCCAGAACACGATGGAAACTCAAAAAGTGTCTGCTATGGTGCAGCCACTATGCAAAACATTATGGCCGTTTCTCAAAACACTAAAAATGGAGCTACCATATGATCCTGCAGTTCTAATTCTGGGTACATACCCAAAAGATTTGAAAGCACAACCATGACGGAATGTTTGCACACCCATATTCAAAGTAACATTCACAATAGCCTAAAGGTAGAAGCAACTCCGCTATGGATAAACACTCAGATGAATGAATAAGCAACATGTGGTATTATACATACAATAGACTATTATTAAGCCTTAAAAGGGAAGCAAATTCTGAAACATGGGTGAATCTTGAGTATCTATTAAGTTAAACAAGTTAAGAATCTATTAAGAATCTATGAAGTTAAGTTATGATTCCACTTACTGAGGTACCCAGAGTAGTTAAATTCAAAGAGACAGAAAGTAGAATTGGTGGTTACCATGAGCTGGGGGTAGAGTTGTTATTTAATGGGTATAGAGTTTCAGTTTTGCAAGATGATAAAAGTTCAGAGATTACTTACAAAATAACGTGCATATACTTTAACTCCCCTGAAGTGTATATGGAAAAATGGCAATGGTTATATCATATGTATTTTACCATAGTTAGTTTTTTGAAATGTCTACCTTAAGTCAACATAGAACTAGGAGGAGAAGGCATAAATTTAAGTGAGACAAAGATAAAAAGCAATATATCAGGCTGATAATGTCCAAGATCTAATGCACTACCTTTTGTTTATAGCCTGACTGCTGCAAGTTTTAAAATATCAGTAAAATCATAAAAATATTTTTTCAAGGAATCTTTACCACAGGCAGAAATCTCTGTGAGAAGAGGTGGTAAAAGGAGAAAAATTAGGAATGGTTTCTGAGCACACATGATTTTTCAAGTATGGAGGAATTGGTTCTAGAAAATTAGTTCTAGGAAGAACAAAATCTGTGGGCTGAATATATTAGAGTGTAAGGTATATATGCTAACAAATTGTGAAGGTAAGATAATGGCCACCTTTCTTTGACATGTATTGAGTTATAACTCATGTGATGCTTAATTTATTCCTCATAGCAACACTTTAAGGAAAGTAGCTCTACATTATCTAGAGTCCTAGATTGCACAGCTAGTTTTGCACAGCCAAGTGTAAAATTTTGGTTTCAGAGCTCAAGATTGGAATTTCTGTAATGGAGCATCTAAAGGGGCAAGCAGCGATGAGATGGAAAAAGAGTAAGTTTGTGTCTGGGTTGACTGAAGTTTCTTGCATTAGCCCTACAAAAGATACATTTTATGCAAATTCTTCTTACCATCATGCTTAGCTGTTACATGGCTGAGTAAGTGGTTGGCTATTCATTTTATGAACATCAAGCCCTTAAACTACACAAATATCTCCCTCTTTCCCTTCAAAAAATATTTTCAATGGCAACCAATATGTGGAATGCCTCAATGGAATTTTTTAAAAACAAAGTTTAACATTTTCCTGAAAATAATTCACAAGCAAAAAAATATTTTAATAGAATTCCTGTGAGTTCAGTTGAAATGTGAACTCTAGAGTATATTTTTATAAATCTTTTGTTACTAGTTAAAGCCCACCCATTGGCAAAATCTGACATTATCAAGCATTAGCAAGAAATTGGAGCAATGGGACACTT
The DNA here is from genome assembly GCA_019455555.1 of Galemys pyrenaicus. Lineage (NCBI taxonomy): Eukaryota > Metazoa > Chordata > Mammalia > Eulipotyphla > Talpidae > Galemys > Galemys pyrenaicus. The sequence goes on along the minus strand of JAGFMF010011839.1, from coordinate 763,822 downwards.
TCAACTACTGCTAATGAGAGTCTGCCTAAGTTGACATGGGCACTTTTGAAAATATTTTGTCATTCCTTCCTAAAGTCAAACATTCCTTCCTATAATCAGTAGTTTTACCCCTAGATAAATACAAACACTTTAGTCAAACAAATATTTGAATCTGATTAAGATTTTGGATTCAACTACAACATATGCACCAGGAGATATGTATAAGAATGTTCATAACATCATTTGTTGTTTTTTTTTAAAGACTTATTTTATTTATGCATACAATAACTGGGGTACAGACCAGAGGTGAGAGGATTCACTAGAGACAGCCGGGAACAGAACAGGCAGATCAAAAGAAATACACTGCTGAGGGCAGCAGTGGGCAAGGCAGGAGAAGTCTGCCATGCCACGTGGGTCACTTCCTCGGCCGGCAGCAGGGATCGAACAGGTGCTGCAGTGACTGCGGTCTGCTTCATAGTGCATTGCTTAACCCACTGTACCACCAGGAAGGCCCCATCACATCATTTGTAACGCTTACAATTGAAACAAAATCATTTGTAATTGTTCATGACTATTAAAAATTGGGGACAATCTAAATGTCCATTAACAAACTAATAGATAGGACATAGTATTTTCATACAACATAATACTATACAACAATGAAGATGGGGGAGCTACAGTACCTAGGACTATACTGATGTCAAAAATACAATGTTGCGGAGGAAAAGAGCAAATCATAGAAAAACAGACAGGACCAAACAACACTCTCGTTTAGAATATATTCATAAAAGGCATAAGGAAAGTAAAGGATATTTATCACAAAGATAAGACAGTGTTTAACTATCTCTGGTGTGGGGAATTTTATCAACAAGGCAAATCAGGGATTTCTAAGGTACCAGCAATACCTTGTTGTTTTTAACCTCTGCAATGGGTGCTAAATGTCTATTACTATTATTTAAACTCTCTCTATAGGGACTCCCCGGTGGCACAGTGGGATAAGCAACACACTATGAAGGTGGCACAGTGGGATAAGCAACACACTATGAAGCAAACCGCAGCCACTGCAGCATGAGTTCCATCCCTGCCATCAGCCGGGGGGAGACCCACATGGCACAGCAGACCTCTCCTGCCTCACCCTGCTGCTCTCCTCAGCAGTGTGTTTCAGTAGATCTGCCTGTTCTGCTCCCCACTCTGTGTCTGGTGAATCCTCTCACCCCACACCTCTGGCGTGTACCCCAGTTCTTGTGTGCATAAATAAAATAAATCTTTAAAAAATAAAATAAACTCTCTATATAATACATTGATGTATGAGGTTCTCACAATAAAAGAAAATATAAAAGGAGTTTGATGCAGCTTTTCTACCTATGAAGTGGTTTTAGTCAAACAAATATTTCAAACTTACTAAGATTCCAAATTCAAATACCAATTTATAGGAAATGCAATGGCTAGTGGGACATGGTAAACAATGATATAAGAATTAAATAAAAAAGTTCCAGGCATTAGGAAACAGAATAACCTAATTTCTTCAACGAAATTTGTAAGATAAAAAATAGCTTTGGAGAAATAACATGTAGATTATCAGAAACCTCACATATATCAAACAATTGCAATGTGTTATAGAAGGATTTTACTTGGATCCCGATTTAAGTAAACAAACTAAATATATATATATAGATATACTAATTGGGAAAATTAACCATCGATGTTATCTTTTTCTAAAAGATTTTATTTAATTTTATGTAGAAGACTAGGGTGCAGACCGGTGGGGGGGGGAGGTGGGGGCAGTGGGAGCAGATGAGAGGATTCACCAGAGACAGTGGGGAGCAGAGCAGGCAGATCTACTGAAATACACTGCTGAGGGGAACAGCGGGTGAGGCAGGAGAGGTCTCCTGGGCCATGTGGGTTGGCTCCCTGGCCGAGGTTGGGGATTCGACTCCTGCTGCAGTGGCTGCAGATAGCTTGATAGTGCTCAGAGACTTAACACTTTGCGCCACCAGGGAGATCCCTGATGTAATCGAGGACATTAAATAGTTCTTGGTGGCACAGGGGTTAAAGCACAGCACTATGAAGCTATTTGCAGCCACTGCAGCATGAGTTGAGTTCAATCCCCAGCCAGGGAGGGGACCCACATGGCACAGCAGACCTCTCCTGCCTCGCCCACTGTTCCCCTCAGCAGTGTTTCAGTCTATCCTCCTGTTGTGCTCCCTAATCTGTCTCTGGTGAATCCTCTCACCACCATCCTACACTTCTGGCCTGTACCCCAGTTTTGTATGCATAAATAAATCTTTTTTAAAAATTAAAAACAAACAAAAATAATAATTGTGATTATTTTATACATAATCATACTGTTGCCTTTTTAAAATCAATTCTTACCCCTAGAAGTACACATGAAATATTTATGACTAAGATGTGATATGAAATGGGAAGGCTGAGGAGGAATTATGGAAAGACACGTATTGCCTACAGGATTTCTTTTTAGGCTTGATAACTGTTCTAAAGAAGATTATTGTGCTGTTCCATAATTCTGTAAATACACCAAAATCACTAAATTGTATACTAAGTAAGTGAACTATATACTATGCAAATTAGATCTCAATAAAGCTGTTTAAACGATAGTCTGAGATTTTCTACAAAATATTTTTTTGAACTTTTTACTCAAACAAGAACTGGGATACAGGTCAGTGGTGTGGGGGGTGAGAGGGTTCACCAGAAACAGAGTGGGGAGCAGAACAGGCAGATCTACTGAAATACACTGCTGAGGGGAGCAGAAGGTGAGAGGAGAGGTCTGCTGTGCCATGTGGGTCAGTTCCCTGGTGGGGTATCCAACTCATGCTGCAGTGGCTGCCCATAGCTTCATAGTGCTGAGATTTAAACCCCTTGCACCACCAGGGAAGCCCTACAAAATCATTTGGCGTGGGGTGTTTGAGTGAACGAATCAAAATTAAACATGTATGACTAGTGTTCGACCTGAGTTACTTAAGTTCAATATAAACATATATTTTTTAGATATTTTCTATAATAAAATATTTGGAGGAAAAAAGATTGAAATAATGGATTTTTCAGGTTATCCTGAATGTACAGAAGAGAACTATCTTCCCTTACACATCTTCAGTTGCCCTTTACTGTCATTTTATTAATCTGTCTAAATGAGATGAAAGACAGCATAACCCTAGCAACTGTTCATTCCCAAGATGCAAACTTGGTGGCACACAATTACAAAATCCAGCTGCAAGGTTATGTGATAATATGGTTCGTTGTTTAGGTCTAAGATGATTTCAAAAGAATCATCTCCTTAAAATTCTTGGCAGCGGATAGTGTAATTTAAGTCTGCTGTAACCAAGTACAGTAAACTGAATGGCTTAAACATCAGAAATTTATTGTTTAATGGTTCTGGAGGCTAGAAATGCGAGATAAGGCAAGGGCTAATTTCTCCTGAGAATTGTGAGAGTGAATCTGTTCCATGTCTTGCTCCTAGCTCTTAGTGGTTTGCTGACAAACCTCTGATCTTTCCTGGCTCTTGCTACATCACATTGATCTGTCTTCATCTTTACATGGCATTCTCCCCATATGGGTATCTGTCTCTGTGGTCAATTTTCCCATTTTATGAGGACACTAGTGATACTGGATTAGTGCTTGTTCTGATGACCGTTTTGTAACTTGGTGACTTCTATAAAGACCCTAATTTCACATAGGTAGCATTCTGAGGTACAGGTTATGTTATGTCATGATTTCAAAATAGCTTTCTGAGGGTGGGGCACACAATTTCAATTTGACATTTTTACAGGGTAATAAAGCATGGGTAACTTTTAGAAGTTAATACCAAAAAAAGGGAGTCATTGAAATTACACTTTCAAAAAGTTTAAGGTAAAACAGGATATGTATGACCTGTGTTTGATTTTTTTTTTTTTTGATACGGGAACAATATACCAAAATGCTAACTGCTTATCTCTGTGGTTTTAGGAGTGAGATGGAACTGTTTTCTCCATTTCCAAACCTGAAGTCAGCGTTCACACTGTTAGGTGGCACTCTCGAGTCTTGCAGCTTAAGAGACTGAATGAGATTGGAACTCAGATGGGCTGGCATTTACAGTCCCCCTTTGAACTGCCTTTAAAACTAAAACAATTCATGAGGATGGTAGATCTGTTGTAATAACTATTTGACCCATCTTAAATTGTCACCAAAAATAAAAATAATCAAGAACATAGAGGGTTTGAATAACTTAATAAGAAAAAAGTTAACATATGTATATGTTTCCTACAAACAGAAACAAAATTTAAATTTCTATAACACTTTATAAAGAAATCTAAAAAAAAGTCTCTCATACTCTCTGATCACACGATTATAAAGCCAAAAATCATAGAAAGTTGAATCAAAATCTTGAAATAATGTTTGTCTCAAGGAGAAAATCATGGATTCAATTATCAGTAATATAAAATAATGGAAATAAGAACAAAATTGAAGGGAAGGATAGAATTTTAGCAAACCAGGAAAGTCTTAACACCTAACTAATTAGCACACATCAGACAAAGAGAGTAGAGTCTTTGGAGACAGTGCTTTTACTAAAAATGGTTATTTCTATGGGGAGAATTTCAATCATTGTGGGAAGCTGGTGAGGAGTTTTGAAGCGTGTATGTTTCTTTTTATGTGGCTGGAGGTGGGGAGTGGTATCTTTTAAGTCAGAGTCAGCATTTTCAAATGGAGAGGCAATAGGAGAAAGAATTAGACTTCATTTCCTTTTTCTTTATAAAAAATGTATATTTATTATATCATCCTTCATATTTGTACAATGTCTGATTTCCCTGTGAAATTCCCACCACCAATTCACCCATGCGCCACCACCATAGTCCCTTGTGCTCTTCCCGTCCCTGTCCTAATCCTTCTTCCTTCTCCTCCCCTACAGAATGTCTCTGATCTAGATTTGTCTGATGATTTTGATTCATTTCCTTTTCCACCAATGCCATTAAATGCCTTCTATGTGCTAGGCACTGGGGTTATATCTCAGAGGAAGGCCATTCCTATATGCAAAGAGGTGTATTCCTCATACAGCTTGACAGTTTCATCAACATTTTCACCAAATTATAAGGACCAAATGATAGGAATACATGCCAGGCATAACAGGTTGATAAAGGAAAATGTGCTCAGTTCTCTATAAAACATTCCTCTGCCCTTAGAAAGCTGCCTATACCTCAAGGAAACTGCATTCTTTTCAAATCCTACTTCCCTCAATTTGAAGCCTGGTAGGACTAGGAATGTGGTATTGCCCTAGATTTCCATTGCTATTTAAAAACACCATTACCTGTTTTCTCTGTTTTAAAAATAATATTCCTTTTCCAGCAGTATACATGTCTAATGGGGGGAAAAAAAAAAGAAAGAAAGCACATACTCATGCACAAATACCTGCAAGAACTAACCAGGAACTATTAATGTGATGTTAGTCCTTGAAGATTCTTCTCTATGCATGTTTGTATACACAGATTTTTAAATTAATATTTTAAAAAAAGGATAATTTTACATGCTGTTTTATAGCTTGTTTTCAAATGCCAACCATGTTGCTTTTTCCATAAAGTTATTCTAATACAAATTCTGTCATATGGATGAATCATAATTTATATCACAACAAATTGTGCTATTATAGCAATTTTTGTTTTAATTAATATTCAGTCAAACATTTGCAAGTTTTAGAACTTAGTTTTTGAACTCAATTTATAAATCTAATACAGCTGATTTTGAATTTCAAAACACTTATTTTTACTTGTAGTTGACTGATAATCATCTTACACATTTAAATTGCTAATTATAAATTTATTAAATCACCCTGAACATTTAACACTTTTTCCAAATTCTCTTAGACATTTCAAACTAAAGTCACACAGTAAATGTATTCCCCATTAGCACTTCAAACATCTAATAAAATCGAATACACTTTTTTAAGCATTTAGTAGCATGTACATGCATAGTAAGGCAAAACTTCAGATTTAACAATCATGTTCCCGTAAATGCCTAAATATTGGTCACAAATTTAATTAGTAAAATATTTCTAAATATTTCACATAATATACAAATCTAATGTCAGGTTCTTTAAAATATTTCAAAAATCTCAAATCATGAACAAAGCATAAAAACTGTAACAATTATTTAAACATGACAACACCTTTACAATAAAATATTGACATTCTAATTTGGCACCAATTTTTTACCACCTGAAAGTTTCTTTTTATACCTTCTCAAAGTTGCAAGTCTACTTATCTGTGAGACACTCAGGCTGACTATGATACGTTTTTAGGATCATAGGTTATAGATTTGGCAGGAGGTAAGAACCTGGTTGTACCTTTAAAAATAATTCCATATTTAGCTGATCACTTCTTCAAATCCTGTTTTATTTTGAAGTTAAAATCTCATACATTGCTTCTCTTTTGTGACCATTGATGAGGTGCTTCTCTTTTGTGACCATTGCTGAAGCACCAGGGGTCAAAATGACCTTCAATCCCTTTGTGACTTCTGATCAGAGCAAAAACCTTAAAAACCATTTCAATGCACCTTTCATATGCATAGCAAGGTTTTGTTTTCTCCTTTTTCCAAAGAGCTGGGACAGAAGTATAAGGTTTGATTCGTGACTATCCAGAGAGCTGATGATGTTCAGGTTGTCTGAGGACAGTACAAAGGGTCACAAATTGACAAATAAGTCCAGGTTCACAGTAAGATATATGTCATCTGCACTAAACAAGTGCAGTGGGAGAAGGCAAATGGCACAATTGTTCAAGTGCAAATTTACTCCAACAAAGTATACTAAAGTGGTTATCAGTATACCAAAAGTAGTTATCAGTATACTAAAATTGGGCAAGGACCTACAAAGGATCCTAGAATGCAAAGCCAAATCTAACCACATAGGAAAGGAAAAGGGCAAATACAGTGAAGAAACAAGATTGAGAAGATGCAAAAATGAAAAAAAAAAAACAAAAAAACCAACCCTAAAATAAAATCCAACACACAATGTATTCCATTTAGCCATTGCCTTTTGGACAATGTTTTATTTCATGGCTTAGATTGCGGGGATGTTGCAGCCCGGTCTAACCACTCGTTTAATCCATTTACATTTGTCTACCTTGCTGTTATCCTGATGATGCATGCCCATCGAAGAGTCTACTCTCAAAAAACATAGACAACTTTGCTGCCAATAACTTTGAGCACAATTTACCAATCCATTTCTATGGTTACACCTTAAAATGTGTCTACCTCTGAAATCTTAAATTTTTATAAATCAGCCTAATAGCAACTCCAACCCCTTCCCTGGTCTACACTTCAATTCAAGTCTAATTAGATTTGTGTGGTTAAAAATCTCCTGGGGTTCATCTAGAAGGTGAGTTTTTGCAGATTTTTAAAGCAAAGAGAAGGAAGAATTCATTTGATAGAGAGAAACATAAAGGATCTATTTATCAATCAGAATTGCTATGGTGATCGTCCTGTAGGGAGAGATCAGGGTGCGAGCCAAGTCCCAGTGGAAAAATCCTGTCGGTGGAGAGTGAGAGATGAGTTAGTTAAACGTAAGCAGGGGGATCAATTTTATATGAAGGCTTTAATTTGAAATGGGAATTGGTGTCATTCTCAGAAAAACACCAGTTTTATGCCGTAGAAAAGCAGTCCTTAAAGCTCAACAGTAACACAGGAAAGTTTTTTTTTTTTTGCGGTTTAGTTTTCTTCTTTATTTTTTTTATTTTTATTTTTTAAATTATTATTATATTTAATTGCATTTGACATCGTTTGTTTTCCCCAGTGGGTTCCCACCACCATTTCACCCGTGCACCGTCACCTCAGTCCCTTGTGCTCTTTACATCTCATCACCGTCTTTACCCTCCCCTCCCTCCATCCACCCCCATGGTCCCTTGGGTTTATCTTTAATCTTTTAATCTTTGTTGTCTAAGGACTAAATCATTCTAAGGATTTCTGGGTATGGATTTTGTACTACAAATTTCAGAGAAATTTAATGAAGTTATGATTTTAGGCAACTAGCATATTATGTATATATTTAAATATATTTTTATTAATTTAGCATTTACACGCTTTCTCCCTTCTCCCAAAGATCATTGCTATGTCCTTGTGGGAAAAACCACAGACATGGCAAGTACTGGAAGATTTGGTGTCCTGTCCTGGCTATCTTATTCACAGATTGTATCTTGGTAGACCACAGCTTCTCTAGGTAGTTCTAAAATGTTTAAATTCTAAAAAATCTACACATCAACTGATAGACATTATTTTTAATCTGAGATATCTCACAAAACATATTGACATTAAAACTATACCAAAAGGTAAATAAGGAGCAGGCATTATTTTCTCCTAACCCTGTACCATAATTTTAGAAGTTTTGTTTTATTTTTAATTAGGTATCATATTGTCTATCCAACCATTCAAAAAATATTTATTGAAAATTTCTTGTGCACTAAGTGTTGAGCTGAATAGGTATAGCCTTTGCCCTTTTGGAGTTTATGACCCAGTAAGAGTGACAAAATTAAACAATTTATTATTACAAATGATGATATATGCTAAAGCATATATCATAGTGTAGGGTGATAATGAGAGATTATACAAAGGAGACCTAATTTAAATTGGATGGGAAGGGAAAACCTTTCTGAGAGATTTAAACTGAGACCTACAGAAGGATTTGTACAAGTTAGATAAAGTGTGTGTGTGTTTGTGTGTGTGTTAAAGAGGAGATTGCAGTCTGCATTACAGGAAGAGGCAATGGTGGATCAGGAAGAGTTTGGTGTGTTAAGGAACAAAAGTGAATCTGAGGGGGCTGCATTAACAGGAGATGAACTAGAAGGATGCATGATATGGTGTAAGGTTGTGGAGATCATGCCAAAGAGTTTGGATTTATATTGAGTTCAATGAGAAATGAAGGTTTTGTTTTCTTTTTTTTCAAGTGTTTTATTTATTTTTTTATTCTATTTTTTTCCTTTTAATTTATATATATTTGACATCAATTGTAATCCCCACATAGTCCCCATCACCATATCACCAGTGCACCACCACCTCAGTCCCCCATGCTCCCATTTGTTCTCAACCCTCCCCCTTCCCCCTCCCCACCAAGTGTCCCCAATTTGTCCTTGTTTTTTCATTTTGGTTTTTGTGTCTTTATTGTTATTATTATTATTATTGTTCTTATTCCTTTCCTTGATCCTCCTTTGGTTCCCTTATATTCCTCCTAGGGGATGAACCATCTGGTATTTTTCTTTTGCCTTCTGACTTACTTCACTGAGCATAATCCCCTCCAGATCCATCCATGTTCCCATGAATGAGTCTAGTTTTTCAT
>JAGFMF010011839.1:735850-754308 GCA_019455555.1 Galemys pyrenaicus | reverse complement strand
CACTTTGTTTTGGTTAGCATGTCCTTTGCTGTACAGAAGCTTTTAAGTTTGATGCAGTCCCAGCTGTTTATCTTTACCTTCACTATCTTTGCTTTAGGTATTGTGTCTCTAAAGATGTTATTGATGTGTATGTCATGTAGGGTTTTGCCTACTTTTTCTTCAGGTCTTATGTCTAAGTCCTTAATCCATTTTGAGTTGATTTTTGTGCATGGTGAAGGGCAGTATTCTAGTTTCATTCTTTTGCATGTAGCAGTCCAGTTTGCCCAGCACCACTTACTGAACAAGCTGTCTTTATTCCATTGCATAGTCTTTGCTCCTTTGTCAAAGAGTTTGTTTCTGGGCTTTCTATTCTATTCCATTGGTCTATGTGTCTGTTTTTGTTCCAATACCATGCAGTTTTTATTATTGTGGCTTTGTAGTAAAGTTTGAAGTCTGGAAGTGTGACCCCTCCACTTCTCTTTTTTTCAGTTAGGAGAGCTTTGGCTTTTCGAGGTTTTTTGTGTCTCCATATGAATTTCATCAATTTTTTTTCCTATTTCTTTGAAGAATGACATTCAAATTTTTATTGGAATAGCATTGAATCTGTAGATTGCTTTTGGTAGGATGGCCATTTTGATGATGTTAATTCTTCCAATCCATGAGCAAGGGATGTTTTTCCAAGAAATGAAGGTTTTAATGGGGGTGGGATAGAATGGTATTTGATCCTTTTGTTTTTAATTTTTTCAATGTGTTTTTACCCAGCTGAACTGAGGTATAATTGACATATATACATATACTTTAAATATAATTGTGCATATTTAAGGTACCCAATGTGATGGTTCAGTGCAGTATATAGTACAGCGTATTTCTGACATGTATTAGCCAAAGAATTACAATTTGTGTGTGTGTGTGTGTGTGTGCTGTGAGAAATTTTAAGATCTACTCTCAGCAACTTCCAAATATTTAATATAGAACAATATAATATTGTTAACTAAAGTCACCAAATTTAATGTTAGATCTCCAGGAGTTACTCATCTTGTAACTGGAAGTTCATACCCTTTGACAATTTTTATTTTAATGTTTAGTTGAGTGCATTCAGGTTAATGAGCTTATGGAAATTTTGGGAGAATGGTGCCCTGGGAGGGGGTGTGAAAACCACTCTTTCGCCCTATCTTGCCAGATACTGCTTCCATCTGGCTATTGATTTGCATCTTTTATAATAAATCAGTGATACAGTGAGTAAATGGGGAGGAAATATTGATTGCTAGCTCTTTGGAGAATGAATTGCATAAAATAAGGTAGGAAGCTAATACTGCCATCTAGAAGAGAGGTGATGGTAATATATGAACAAGGGTCATAGTAGTGGAGGGACAGAAAAGAAAGTGGATATATTTTGAAGGTAGGGTTAAGGGAATCAGGCAGAGAGGTGCTGTGAATGACTCTTGGTTTCTTCCACAAGAAACTGGGTGTTTGCTGATACCCTTTACTGAGATGGGAAGGAAAGCTAGCACAGGAAGAAGCTTGGGGAAGGAACTAGGGTGAAGTTTTAGATATGGTAAGGTTGAACTATTCATGAAAATTCCAGTGAGAATGTCAAGCAAGGCTTTGGACATACAAGTCAGGAGGTCAGAGAAGTCTGAGCTGGATAGATAAATTTGGGAGTCAGTGAAATTTAAGTGAGTTCTAAACTAAAGGTGCTGGGGTATTTCTTCTCTTACCACCAAGTTAAAAGGACCCAGGTTTTGGGGAGAACTGAATTACATATAATTTTGAGAATCTTCTCTTTTTTGAAAAAATATAGCTTTATAAATATAAAATGAGGAACAAAAGTATTTATTTTGAACTGAAAAAGATTTCACAAAAAATTACCAATATCTAAAAACTTAACAGATACCAGAAATATCACAAAACCAAGACCAATTTTGTTTTTAAAATTAATGGCCTGACATCTGTATATTACTTTTTCACTATCTTTCCTAGCTGCATACTTTTTGATTGTTTTTGGAAAATCATATTCTAGGGCTTCCTTGATGGCATAGGGGTTAAAGACAGTGCTATCAAGGTAGCGGAGCCACTGCAACATGAGTTCTCTCCCCGCCCAGGGAGCTGACCCACACATGGCGCAGCAGATTGCTCCTGTCTTGCCTGCTACTCCCCTTAGCAGTGCATTTCAAGTCAGTTTGCCTGTTCTGTACTCCACTCTGCCTCTGGTGAATCCTTTCACCCTTACCCCTCTAGCCTACTACCCAGTTCTTATATGCATAAATAAATCTTTTTTAAAAAGAATATCATATTCCACAGAAATAATAGAATAATTGAATTTTTAAAATAAAGCATGGTCTATCAAAGTTTGTTTTTGTCAGTCATTTAAAATTTCTACATCACAACTCATGATCTATTATGCCTCATCAATTTTTAGAACTACTGTTAAATTTGGGGAAATCTCAGTTATATGAGCAGTAAGATTTCAGGGCTATTTCACTTGCTCATTGCCAGTTTTACATGTCATATTGTTTTGAACCACTGGGATTTATTAGGACAAATGTGTTAAATAAGCTAAGAAAGGGTCCTTTCACAGAGGCATAAAACATATGCCTTCACACAAAGTCATGCTTGCTGCTCGTAATAGACACTTAGCCCTCTTTACACAGGAATCTAATTCTGTTTTGTGTCATTCCCAATTTTTCTTAAATGAATGACTTTTGTACTAACACAGATTGTATTACTGAATGTATTCCTAACAGGAGAGGATTTCCATTTTCACTAGGTGCTGATGAGAACTAAAGCCTCCAGTTTGCAATTTATTTCTGATATTTGATGACTGGAAGAATTTTTTTACTGATTAGACTGATTTACTGTAACTTTGAACATTCGTAATGTTGTTTCTCCTACACTACTATGATACTGCACATTCATATTGCAATACAATCTCTCATTCTAGGTATTTGTGTCAAGATTCAAGATGAGTTGACATTCTGAGGAAAGAGTACTCTCAGTAGCCATTCCTATAACCTGGTTCTATCAATGACTTTATGTACAAAAGTGACAATGAAATCCCATAAATAATATACCACTAAACCCAAATTAAATATATCCCCAATATAACCAAATACAAGGGGAATGAAATCTGAATGGAAAGAGACAATGGTTTTAACAATTGTTGTAAGAATATGTTACTTTTGAAAATGTTATATGTATATTTGATCATGAGAACACATTGTTAGGATCCCTCCCAGGGCTTAGCCGGGACCGTGCAAGCCCAACGTCATTAGTTTCATAGTAAATCTACCTCTAGTCAGAGTACTAATTCTCCAGATATAGAGATGTTAAGTCACAACCAGATATCTCTTGTATCCTCTCCTTGCAGCAGAAAGGTTACTCCCTTCTCCTCATACCCTCCTTTGCCCTAGGGAGGTCAAGATGATGGTCTTGATGGTCTGAATTGCTACTCTGGGACACCAATGGCTCATATATTTTGGTAACTATGTTTTTTCTTCTTTTTTTTTTTTAAGGAAATCATATGCCTACTGGATTTGCTCTTGAGTAATGTTTTTTCTCTCACAAACATTGTTTAAAATTTATTTTAAAAAATGCCCATTATTCTTGGGGTTTCCATTATTGGAAAAAAATTCAAATTGCCACTTGTTAATGGTACCAGATTAAATAATTTAGCAAGCATTTACTTCCTACCTAGTTAGTATTTATATAAAACCAGTGTCATATATAACCATCAAAATAATATACCTTACACATTTGTTTAATTCAAATCCAACTAATGATTCCTCTGGCATTAGTTACCACGTTATGTTTCTAATTTGGTGATTCTTAACTTTTATTTTATTTTTTTTAAAGATTTATTTATACACACAAGAACTGGGGTACAGGCCAGAGGTGAGGGCTGTGAGATGATTCACCAGAAACAGAGTGGGGAGCAGAACAGGCAGGTGGACCGAAACACACTACTGAGGGGGCAGCGGGTACAGCAGGAGAGGTCTGCTGCGCCATGTGGGTCCCCTCCCCGGCTGGGGATCGAACTCGCGCTGCTGTGGCGCCGATGCTTCTCACTGCGGCGCTCAACCTGCTGCGCCACCAGGGAGGCCCCGATTCTTAACTTTTAAAACTATGATCTGAGCCTAAAATGTTTCTGTAGCATGTAAATAACTTCAGTGGAGAATTATCTTTTATGTAATGTGCTCAATTTTCCTTAACTACTATGAATATATGACTGAAACAAAAATTACCTTGTTAGTTACCTAACTAAAGAATAGTTACCACTACCTCAAAGGGAGAGAACAGAAGGAAATGTAGAACAGGGGAGAGAAGCGTACGTGGGCAAAACAACATTCATTCTGCTAGAGAGATGGAAAGTATAAGGTACTGAAAAAAGAGCATAGCTGTAATATTCAGATGGTTTAGGCTGAACCATCACTCTTTTTACTTAGCTGTGTGATGTTACTTAAGCTTTCTTAGCTTAACTTTCTTTTGAAAATGGGGGGAAATATTTGAGATTCTTCGTAAATTTGATGGGAAATCCTTGTTAATACTTTTAAACTGTATAATCTCTCTCACACACACACACACTTTTTTTTTTTTAAAGATTTACTTATTTATGCACACAAGAACTGGTGTACAGGCCAGAGGTGTGAGGGGTAGGGGCAAGAAGATACACCAGAAACAGTGGGGAACAGAACAGGTAGATTTACAGAAATACACTGCTGAGGGGATCAGTGGGCGAGACAGGTCTGCTGTGTCACGTATGTCACCTCTTAACCCTTGTGCCACCAGGGAGGCCCCATACACCTTTTTATTTTTATCTTTATATTAGTTTTGAATCACTGATATCCATGCATATTATTTAAGGCTTTTTATAAAGGCACTTCCAATTTGGAATATAGCTCACCACATCTTTCTTTGTTTTGATGGAATTTTATTTTCTGGATCATATGTCTATTTTGCTTATGATTTCTGGATTTTCAGTATTGTATAAAGTTTTTGAGACAATATTATTTATATATTCTCCTAAGTTTTTATCTTCTATGTACTGTTATATCCCAACGAGGCTTTATTGTTGGATCCTACCTAAATTCTTCCAGAAGTTTTCATATAGTTTTGATTTCTAAAATAGGAAGTTATAGCAGTAACATTTATTTTTAAAAATTCCTTTTCTCACAGAAATGAAACAATACTTTTGTCACAGATAATATTTCATAAAATTTGGGTCTATTTTTCTTCTACTTTGTTACCTATTTCTATATTCTTTGAATTACAGTAGCTTCATAGTAATGCTTAATATCAAAGCAGACTTGCCCTCATTTCCTTAGTCTTATGACTATAAATTTGCTTAATTAACAAAAATAAAATATCATAAACAAACAAACAACCCCCTCAGAATCCATCATTTTATCAGGATTTATACATATAATATTGAAGGATTAAGAGCTTTACAATGTGACATCTTCCTATTCAGGAATTTTGTTGGTTTCTTTATTATTCAGATTTTTTCTAAAGATTTATTTTTATTTATTTGTTCATACAAGGACTGGGGTGGAGGCCAGAGGTGTGGGGTTGGGGTGAGAGGATACGCCAGAGACAGAGCGGGGAGCAGAACAAGTAGATCTACTGAAATACACTGCTGAGGGGAGCAATAGGTTAGACAGGAGAGATCTGTTGCATGTGTGGATTAACTCCATGGTCAGGGATGGAACTCATGCCGAAGTGGCTGGCAATAGCTTCATAGTGCTGAAACTTAAACCCCTGTGCCATCAGGAGGCCCTTTTCAATTTATATTTTCCATCAATAGATTGTTAAACTTTTATTCATATAATTCCTGCACTTTTATAGTTATATTTAAGTATGTTACAGTTTTACCACTATTATAAATAGGATCTTTTCAGTTTCTGATTCTTCCTGTTTTACTTTTTATTTTCCTACATCATTATTCATTTTTGTACAATATTTGTACAATATTTGTAGTCCCCATAAAATTCCCATGCCCAAGTCACCTATGAGTCCCACCCCCTCCCCTGTGGTATCTCTCTGCAAGTTTTATCTTTTTTTTTCCCCCCCGACTTCTTGTTTCCCCCATATTCCTTTTATAGATGAAATCATCTGGTATTTTCCTTCTGACTTACTTCACTGAGCATTAGCCCTTCCAGCTCCATTTATGTTGCTGCGAATGGCATGAGTTTACTTTTTTTGATTGCTGAATAGTATTCCACTATGTATGTATATCACATCTTCTTGATCCAGTCATCTGCTTTTGGGCATTTAGGTTGTTCCCATATCTTAGCTATTGTAAATAGCACTTAGTGCAGAACACTTATTACAGTTATATGGGAAGATTACATACTCGTATTCTATTTGAAATTCTTCTCAGCACAGCTATTGAACCACACAGAATATTGGTCTTATTATAGTGACATTATTTTTAATAACAAATGACATGACCTTGCTCAGTAATTTTTACCATTTACCACATTTGGTTTTGACAACTTTGGGTCATTTCCCAAAATAAAATCTTCTTTTAAAGGAGAAAGATTTGCTACCATGAGAGTGTCTCAAAAATGTGATTAGGGTACTAAATCTCAAACAGTTTATTTAGAATAAGCCTAGTTTGTACCAAAGTAACTACTTAGAAGGTAACATTCATTTAGATTATCAGGTGAAGGATGAAAAAAAAATCTCATTATTTCATCATGCATTATATACCTTCCATCCAAGAAAGGGAATATAGCTGCATCTGTGAACATTATTGCTAGAGCACACATAAATAATCTTGGAAGTTACTCTCCCGCCCTCTCTATTCATGTGTAATTATGGTTTTCAAAATCTCAGACTTACTTAAGAGATACCTTAACTGAGAATCTAAGAGGCTGAATTATGCATGTATTTCAGTGAATATTGAAGAGAGAATATATTTCATCCTGGATGGACTGAAGGCGACAGGAAGAGAATCCTGGATAAAATGACATAAATACTAATGAGATGGCTGTAGTTTAGGAGAAAGATCATAGAACATGTAAGTTTAAAGAGCCTTAGCTTACTTATTTTGGGATATTAGAACCTTACAGATCTTTATCAAAATTTCAGTTTCCAATATTAAAATATCTTCATTTTAACAATTTCACAGGATTGCTGAGAAATAAAAAAACATGCCTGGCTGTTTTTGTAAGCTGTTACATGTATGGAACTTCATTCAGACATCATGCCAGTGGTTGCCAATATTGTCATATAAGTAGAAGGATATGTGAGATAGTGCTAAAGAAAGGAATATTATAGGTAATAAAATATAAAATTGTCAGAGTAGAATACTACCTTCTCACAGAAAGCCTGTTAAAATTATTTTGCAAATAAAAACTTCACTTAATGGCAGTGAGATTATTTTCTCTATGTTCCCATATCACTCAATCCTCATGAGAGGGCCATTGAAGTAAACATTACTTCCATTTTTAAAATGATAAAACTGAAGCTAAGCGAGGATGAGGCATTAAAATTCACATGGGTATAGTGTAGTACAAACCAAGTTTCAAAACCAGTTATTTTAATTTAAAATCCATGTATCTTTTTGTCTCATTAACATTACATTTTGTATTTACCACACAAAGTTCAGAGGATATCACGTGAATTGCATTGAATTATGATAGTTTAAGTGAAATGTATTTCACAAAATATTTCCGCAAGGAATACCAAGCAGGCAGCATTGGATGGCAGGGGAAGAGGAAACACTACAAGGGGCTAAAAAGGCAGGAGATAAAACAAGAGAAAGGCGTGACTGAAAGGGAGAGGAATGCTATGAAAATGATTAATATTGGTGAATATTACAAGGAAAACATAACACAGATGAAAAGTATGCAATAAATTTGTTAATGAATATTAGTGATAGCTCTGGCAAAATATAATATAACCTTATATGGGCAAAAGGGATGAATGAGAGGTGAAGAGACTGGGATCTCTTCACTGATGGGTGATTAAAAAATTGCCTGTGAAGAGACGTTCTGGCAAAACAAATGGGAAATGGGGGTTTTCTTTTTTTAAAATAAAATTTTAATACATTTTAAAATAAAACTGAAAAGTATAGATGAAGCTTAAATCCTCTGATCATAGCTCTCAGTTGCCATTCTGTCAGCAAATTAATGTTTATCTTTCAGTCCATTCTGTATACATTTTATACACCGTTGAGGGGGGCTATATTTTGAATTATTTTACATGAGAAAATCTATATGCCACATATCTGAACTGCATCTTTTTCATTAAAGGATAGATCTTAGAGGGTTTGGCACATATAGATCCATCTATTTTTGAACTAGGGTATTTGTAGTTTTGTTATTATCAATGCCTCAAATGAACATAATTATGTAAGTCTCCTTGAGCATGAAAGTGTTGTTCTAAGATAACATGAATGGAATGAATATTTAAAAATTTTATAGAGGCCCACTCTGGTGGTGCAAGGGGTTGAATGCCACACTATGGGGCTTCCCCAGCCACTGTACCTCAAGTTCTATGTATAAGTTAGAATTTGTTTCCCCGGGAGACCTCCCTGGTGGCTCAAGGGAGCCACCAGGAGTTGGTTAAGTCTCAGCAGCCACTGCAGCATGAGTAGGATTATCCGGCCAGGGAGGGGACCCACATGGCACAGCAGACTTCTTCTGCCTTGCCTGCTGCTCCCCTCAGCAATGTACTTCAACCCATCTGCATGTTCTGCTTCCCACTCTGTCTCTGGTAAATCCTCTCACCAGCCCCATACCTCTGACCTATACCCCAGAACTTGTATGCATAAATAAAATCTTTAAAAAATAATAAAAATTTTATAGATATTGCTAAACTACCACCAAAATTATTTTATCAGCTTTGAACAAAGTGTTTGTTTCTGGGATTTTTAAAAAACAAATAATTTACCAAATACAAGAGGGTCACAATATAAATGGATGACTTAAAAATATTAAAATGTGAAGCTTTACATATTCACATACTAAGAGGAGAGTCAGAAAAGAGAAAATACTAGATTGCTGAGAAAACAGAGGATAAATAGTTCAGAGGATAAATAAAAGGATTAGTCCCAGGTAGAAGGATTCAACTGGTTTTCTTTTCTTTCTTTCTTTTTTTTTTTTTTTAAAGATTTATTTATTTATGCATACAAGCACTGGGGTACAGGCCAGAGGTGTGGGGGGGGGGTGAGAGGATTCACCACAGAGAGCAGGGAGCAGAACAGGCAGATCAATGGAAGTACACTGCTGAGGGGAAGAGCGGGCACAGCAGGAGAGGTCTGCTGCACCACGTGGGTCCCCCTCCCTGGCCGGCAGCAGGGATTGAACTTGTGCTGCAGTGGCTGCGGTCTGCTTCATAGCGCGGTGCTTAACCCACTGCGCCACCAGGGGAGGCCCCTCTTTCTTTCTTTTTTAAACAATTTATTTATTTATGCACAAAAGAGCTGGGGTACAGGCCAGAGTCCAGGGCGGCGAGAGGATTCACCAGAGACAAGAGTGGGGAGCAGAACAGGTAGATAGACCAAAATATACTGCTGGAGGGAGCAGTGGGTGAGACAGGAGAGGTCTGCTGTGCCATGTGGGTCACCTCCCTAGCTGGGGATAGAACTCATGCTTCAGTGGCTATGGATAGCTTCATAGTACTGTATCTTTAACCCCTTGTGCCACCAGGGAGGCCCAGGTTTTCTTTTTATGGATGTATGAAGCAGAAAGTGAGGAAGATGGGTTGGAATGGGGTGGGGGTGGGGGATGGGAGTAGAAGAATGTGGACAAAATTTAAAAGGGGTTATACAGGAAAAATGAGAGGTCAGGTGTTTAGGATAGTTTGTTAAAGTATGTTTAAGGAATGGGAATTCCACAAGATGATTAGAGGAAAATGATCTGTGGTTAAAAATATTGGGGGGGGGGTAAATTTTAATTATTATATAGAACTTTACAGAATTACAATGTATCAACATATTAAAATGCTCAGAAAAAAAAGCCACATAACATAATTTTACTGGAGTTTCCCAAATGGTCTCAACCATAGAAATTTTTTCCTATGTGACTAGTGAAAATATGAAAAGGCAAACATCAACTATCTAGCTTGTCTTTACAAAAATTGAAAACAAAACCAAGAATACAGTGAACAATATAATAAACCTTCACATACGTTTCCCTCAGAATTAAAATGTTAAGATTACAAGAAAATTCAATGCTTATTTTTCTCTTAGAATAAACGAAGTTCATGATACAAATTTGAGTAGAGAAAAAAATAGGAAAATCTTACTGTCATCTTACTATATTATTACAACAACTGCTAATGTTTGGAAGGAATTTTTTTAATCTTTATTCCTATTAGATTTTTTTGTTTCCATCATTACAATAGAGCATATATAATTTTGTTATTATTTTTTCCCCACAATCCTTCATATCCTTGTTTCCCTTTCCCACCCACCTCCTTCAATCTCAGAGCCCTCACAGTGTTCATTGATATCTACTGGTTTTTTGAAAACGTCTTATCAAATTGTTTGCTATGTAGACTTGTTTTTTCATTCTGACTTGCTTTATTATACATAATTTTCTCTAACTCCCTCCATTTTTTGGAAAATGGCTGCAAAATAGTCCACTGTGTAGATATGCCACATCTTGAGCCAATCATCCATGAATGGGTATTAAGTTGTCCTAGCTATTGTAAATGATACTACTATTAATGTGGAACGTATGGATTTTTTGTGTTGTTGATTTCATATTCTTTGAATAGATGCCCAAAAGCGAGCTTGTTGGGGTCACATGGTATTTCCATTTTTATTTTTTCAGGTAGATCCAGATTGCTATCAGTCCTGCCAAGAGTAATAGGTTTTCTTTTTTTCTGAATCCTCCCCAACACATGTCATTGTGGTTGTTATTTTTTTTCCTATTTCCTTTGGAGTTGAGTCATCAAAAATATCTTTATTGTTGAATCAGGCTTTCTTCTATTTTTTATGGTTGCAGTTCTTTTATCTCAATTTTTAATTTATTTGGTTTTTATAGGGTTAGTGAGTGATCCAACTTCATTTATGTGTGGCTTTCCAACTTTTCCAGCACCATTTATTAAAGTGATTGTTTCTTTCCCATTCTGTGATCATAGTTGCTTTATTATAGATTAGGTGCTGGTATATGCATCCATTCACTTCTTGGCTTTTGATTCTATTCTTCTGATCCATGTATATGTATTTATATGCTAACATAAAGTTTTGAAGTCAGATAATGTGATACCTTCACTTCTCTTTTTTCTCAGGTTTGCTTTTACAATTTGAGACCTGTAGTTCCATATAAATTTCACTATTTTTTGTTCCATTTACTTGAAATATATTGCTAGAATCTGATGGCAGTTGCATAAAATTTATTTATCACTTTAGGCACAATAGTCTATTTGGTATTGATTCTCCCCATTCATGAGAATGGAGATATCATTCTATCTCTTTAGATCACTGAGTCCTTTAATAACACATTCTTCCTTAGGTTAATTCCAAGATATTTATTTTTGAAGTAACTGTAAATAGTTATTTTTTTAATTTCTTTTGCTTCTTGTTTGTATATAAAGAGGTTATCTTTTTTGTATATTGATTTTGTAACATTCTACTTTGCTGTATTCATGTATTGTTTCTAATAACTTTAGATGGAGCCTTTAAGATTTTCTGTATGTACTACGAAATCATTTTACTTACATATAAAATTTTGTATAGTGTTAAATATTTACATTGTATCATCATAAGTACTACCACATGTTTTATTGACAATCATTTATAATGACTACATAATATTCCAAGCTGATAGCCCACTGTTTAATCACTCCCGTTGGTTTCAGAATTTAGGTTGTTTGTCACTTTCCTTTTTTTGCTTTCATGTGTTACTGTCATGACTACATTAGACCACAAAAACATGTATTTTTAGACTTGTACAGTAATAGTCCCAAAGCAATGCAAATTTTCACATCTTTTGAAAAACATGCCAATTTGTCTTGAGATGGAGAAGTTATATTATCAAGAAGGTATTTATTAATCTCTTAATTAATGCCTGCTTGCTTTGTTTCCCTTAAATTCAGGTTTCATTTGGTTAGCACTGGTCCATTTTTCCAGCTGATGAACATTTACAAATCTTTGTCATTTATTACTTTTCTTATAGTCACTGGTTTTGCAATGTATTGCAGGTATGCTAAGTATGTCTTCATCTAGGCAGTAAATAACATTTTTTTTCCATAATATAGACTAAGGATATAGACCAAAGGACAGATGTCATATTGACATCTATTAGTATTTTATTACTATCTGGATATTGTTGAAGGAGTTCCAAAGTCAGCTTTATCAAGATTCCATTATGACTAATCAGAGAACTGAAGTCACCTAGCTGTATTATCTTAACCAACTTTTCTCCATCTTGCTTACATCTATTTAACAGAAAACTATCAAATTTGATGCTGAGGAATGATTTACTTTATTTTTGGCCATTTCCTTCAATATTTCTAGTAACTCTCGAAGACAAAAGCTGTTTCTTAAACCTTTTGGTATATCAAAGTTAACCACAACTTACATAGTATTCTTAAATAGGTTTGAACGGCAGGCTTGATTTTGCATGAACTTAATGAATTTCTGGTCTTAACACGGGTATTACTTTTCTTTCCAAGCCATCAAAAGGCATACGTCCATTTAAAAATGAGAAATATGTAAGGGAAAAGCATAATATTTGTAACTGGAAGTTGAGTTTAAGGACTGGATTTACAATTTTCAAATTGGTAACTGTGAAACTCCAGGCTTTACACAGTTGTACATCTATAAAATGATGGTAACTCATCCTCTTTTCTCAATGTTCTGATGAAAATAAAAATGTTTTCTTTTTAAAGTAAATCTGATCATGTTATTACTTGACTTCAGAAAACCTTGCAATGACTTTTTGAGAAAACTTCTAATCCTAATATGGTTTTGAGTTTTGTGATAATGTCTTCGTTCAATTTCTCTAGGATTACTATTCCCTCTAACAATCTAAACTCTTTTTAACCTCAAAGTTTTCTGCACAAGGTGTCTGCTTTGCCTAGAATGCTTTTCTTGTAGTCTCGTAAACTGACTAGTAGCAGAGGCACTACTAATAGTATTAGCTACAACTATGAACTCTTGTTAAGCGTGGGGCACTTTATTATTACTTTGTATTTTATGAAGTAGGTATTATTTTTATGTTTTACAGAAAAGGCACACAGAAGTGAAGCCAGAGTAATACTGCTACTAAGTAGAGCCACTGGGGATACTCTGAATTCAAAGTAGATGTTCTCAATTTCTGCTCCAAAGGTATCACAACATTCTTCAAAAATCTAACATGTTTAATATCCTTTACTAGCCAATGTGATAAAGTTAGCACCGATACTGCTTTATAAATCTAGAGCATAAATAAGCCATTTTGTTCACTTTTCTTCTCAATTCCCAGCATAGTTCCTTGTTACCCTTACAGGGTATTAATATTTGTTGAAAAAAAATATCTGAAGATATTTTTGAACATGAAGACATCAAACAATGCTATTATTTTAGAATCTTGCTAAGGTACATCGCCAGGCTTACCAGTTTGTGCTCTATGGAATCCACTTCCTCCTCCCATTTTGTAGCAGTACATTTACTCACATCTGTTCTTCCGTGACCTTTTCTTTTGCCACAATTCCTTAAATACCTCCAGCAATGTCCTCTCCTACTGAGATAGTGCCTTTTGGAAATAATTTAATTCGGAGAAAGCTAAAATGTTAAAAATTTTATTTTAAAACTCCCGAAAAACATTCTAATATAGCAGAGCAAACATCAGAGGTTGCCCAGGTTAAAACTATTTTTCAAAAAATGAATCAAATCAAGACTAGGTTGGTTAGCAACATTTATAAATGAAAATCTGGTGTTGGGAAAGCCCCAGAGGGCACCTTATTTTTCAAAGTTTACTAAGGCTTTTAACAGTATATAAAGAGTGGGGTTTTGTCTAAATTAACTTTTGGTTCAACGTTTTGACAAAGTGCCCAGCAGTTAAAGTAATCAGTCCTATAGCTCTCATCACCTTCAAAAGGAATGAAAAAGAGAAGGAAGGTGAAAAAAAAAAGCCAGAGGAAGTGTTGGCAGAGGAAACCATTCAAGTGGGGCAAAAACTTGGGGCCACTCCCAGGTGCGGTCCCTTAAAACGACCGTTTACATTCTGGATTTTCAAATAGCAAAATGATGGCTGGCTTTATAAGAGGATATACAGAAACGAAAGGTAGTTATCTCCGTCTCGTGAGAACTTCACCCGGATCCCAGTCTGGGAACGCCAGCGCAGACCGGCCTGCCAACCAACGCCAGCTCGCGGATGCCCCGGGGGCCCGACGCCAGGCTGGGCTTCCCCTCGTGCTCTCGCTACCCAGAAGCCACCGCGCCTCGGCGCGCACGCGCAGAGGCGACGGCCGTCTCAGGAAGAGGAAAATGGAATAAACAACTCGGAGGAACCAGAGCGCGAGAGAGCGAGTGGAGGCAGAATTTAAAAATAAACCGGCCCCTCCGCCCTCTCCACCCGCTCGCCGCCACCGCTCCCCGCCCCCCTTTGCCCGCGCCCTGGAAGTGCCCGTCTGGGCCCGCGCGCCCACCTAGTCGTCCCGCGCGGCCCCTTTAAGAAAAGAGAACGAGAGAGTGAGTGAGAGAATCCCAACTCTCCCCCTCCCCTCCCCTCCATCCTACCCCCTCTTCCCTCCCCTCTCCCCTCCCCCCCTCCCCGGGCGGCTCCGGCTCCCGCAGCGGGACAGACCCACCCGCCTAGGCTTTTATCCGGCACCGGCAGCGTCTCCCTTCCCTCCCCTGTTTATGGTGGCGGCGGCGGCGGCGGCGGCTCCTCGGGCGGCAGCGGAAGACGAGGCTGCAGCGTTGCCATGAACAGTGGCGGCGGCCTCCCGCCCCCTTCGGCCGCCGCCTCCTCTTCCTCCTCCTCGCTGGCGGCGGCAGTGGCGGTGGTGGCCCCGGCGGGGGTCGGGGGTGTCCCCGGCGGGGCGGCGGCGGGAGTGAAGCTGAAGTACTGCCGCTACTACGCTAAGGACAAGACTTGCTTCTACGGGGAGGAGTGTCAATTCCTGCATGAGGACCCGGCCGCCGGGGCTGCCCCGGGCCTCGGCCTCCATAGCAACAGCGTCCCCTTGGCTTTGGCGGGCGCGCCGGTGGCAGGCTTTCCGCCGGGAGCAGTCCCGGGCGGAGGAGCCGGGCCGCCCCCGGGGCCCAAGAAGTCGGATTTGGGGGCCCCGGGGGCTGGAGCCGCAGCCAGTGGAGGAGGTGGCAGCGGGATACTCGATGGACCGCGGCTGGCAAGTAAGTGTGGTTCGAGCTGGGAGGGTGGCCCCGGCCTTGGGGCAGCTGCAGAGGAAAGGCCTGGGGCCGGATGAGGCCCAGCAACCGATCCTGGCCCGCGGGTTCCCCCCCTTCACCTCCCTAGGCGGTCTGCGAGGCCTAGGCCGGGCCTGAGCCCTCCTTCCTTCTTCCTGTTTCCCTCCCCACAGCCTTCCGCGAGCCGGGGAGTGAAGGGAGGCTGGGTTCCCGGGAACGTGGGTGGGTGGACTGGGGTGATGTGAGTGGGGGCGGGGAGGAAGGGGGATGGGCCGAGGCGTGCGATGTGTGAGAAAAGGGGTGTAGTTTCCGGGGGGTGTGGAAAGGGGTTGGGTTTGCAGGCACATGTGTCTTGCGTGCCCGTGTGGAGTGGTGTCTGCTGAATGTTGAGGTTCCCTGGTGGGTGTGTGTGGGTAGGGGCGGAAGGTGAGGGGCGGTCTTAAGGCTTCCTGGAGTAGCTTGCAAGAATGGAAAAAAGTTGTATAAGGCATATTTATTGGAGAAAGGTTTTTCCAGGGAGGAAATGCTTTCTAAGGATTATTAGTGAACGGACAACAGCTTTTATAGTGTGCTTAGCTTTAGTGCTTATGTTTAGAGTGGGAACTTCACCAGACTTGCATTTCAGCATAGTTTTCCTGAAAGCTAAATCAAGTTTGTTAGTATGGTTCTTATCTTCTACAACTTCATATCTTGCATCTCTGAGCTTGGAGCCTTGATTCGTGTAACGTGCAGCGAATATTTGAATGGCACTGAACATTTGAGTTCAGATATCTTAGGAGTGAGTGTATTTTTCTTTTTACTTTTTCATTTGTTATTATCTATTGACTTGCAACATTTTAGTTGTTAGTAAGTGGAGTTTACAATTAAAATAAGTGTAATCTATTTTACAGAATCTTATGCTTAAGGAAAGAGTAGAGCAGATGTCAGATACTCCTTTAAAAATTTTGAGTATATTGAGCATTTCTAAACAAAATGGAAAGACCTACTTTATTGTGAATTCTCAAGTTTTTAGATCCTAAAATAATTGGATGGGCAATTTAACTTGAACGTGAAAACACTTTAGACTTTTTTAAACTGTAAATGAACTTGATTTGAGGTTTTACTTGTGAGGATTAAGTGTCTTCTGAGATATATTTGTTTTTTAAAAGAAGATTGTTGTGTTTCTATTAGTGTGGTGGACTTGTCTTTAATGCAGATGTTTTTGGTAATGTCGATATGCTAAGAATGTTAATTTGTAACAAAATGTAAAAAATAGTTACTTTATTGCTGTAATTTTATCAATTTTGAGCAGTAACTTCCGTTTTCAAAGTAAACTTTTGCAAGACCTGTGAGTTGTAGGTGAAATTAATTTAAGAGGAATGTTTGATTGGTTTGCAGTGAAACTGACATTTTGTTACCTATAGAGACATTTTAAAAAAAATTTTTGGCATTTGATTTAATATATGCTCTTTCTAGGATTTTCTAATAAACACAGTAAGTAGTTGGTTTGGAACATGAATGCTAGGACATGATATAAATAAGTGAAGATGGGAGCACATTCAGCAATGGCCAAAGGTGGAGACCATTCTATATTTTAGAAAAAGAAAGTAATCCTTTGGGATATAGTCTTGAGAGGCCAGGCAATTAGTTCTTAGAAGTGTTTTAAAATTAATATAAGTTTTTTTAACAGTTATTTGATTAAATAGCTGATTTATGTATTTAGATTCTATTAGACTTGTTCTTACTTGGCAGGGTGAAGCCTGAGACTCCCTTTTCTGCTGTAGGCTTCTTGCAATCATTCAATAATACTTAGGTTATGACTGTTGTAGCTGAGATAAAACAGTTCCTTATCAGCGAGTAGAAAATAAAGTTGCTCAGGAATCAGGAAATAAGATGGTATTGGTGATGTGTAATGGTTACTTTGAAATTTTGCATTTGTTTGATTTTTAGTCTTTTTTCCTACCTTGTACTGTGGTCTAATCCTGTATCTACTGAGACAGGCTTGAATTGTTATGTGTATGAAGGGTAATTAAAATACATAACACAATATAAGAGGAATTACTACTAGGAGAAATTTAAATTTTGTTAATTGCTGTCCTGATCATGTAGCATCACTGAGTCTGTTTTTTTTTGCCTCTGTTATGCTTTTATTTAAATGTAAAAATGTGCAGTGTTTCTTTATCTGAGAGGTCATAGACTGATCTGCTTTGATAAGCTAAATCTGCCTGCAGAAATATTTTGTTTGGGCTCCACTGTATCTTGTTTGTATGTGTATTTTTAACAATTTTTATTATTTCTGAAAGGTAAAAAAAAATCTTAAATTTTTGGACTTTTCTGTGCAGTATCATTCCTGCACAGTGTTACATTGTATAACATTTTATTTTCTCATTTTACTGTTGGTGGGCAATGGAATATTCCCAATTTTTGTCTTATAGGTAGAGCACTGTTTGAGCATTCTTGACCATGCTTTTTTTTTTTTTAAATTAATTAATTTATTTATTTATACACACAAGCACTGGGGTACAGGCCAGAGGTGTGGGGGATGAGAGGATTCACCACAGACAGAGTGGGGAGCAGAACAGGCAGATCAGCAGAAGTACACTGCTGAGGGGAGCAGCAGGCACAGCAGGAGAGGTCTGCAGCACCATGTGGGTCCCCTCCCTGGCTGGCAGCAGGGCTCGAACTCCTGCTGCAGTGGCTGCGGTTTGCTTCATAGTGTGTTGCTTAACCCACTGCGCCACCAGGGAGGCCCCTTGACCATGCACATTCCATTTTGCCTTACTTCCCTGCTGGCTGACTTTTATATGCCTGGCTCCTCTTAGCGTTGGAGTTCTGGAGTTTTGGATTCTTGCCTTAGTATTTCATATTTACCAAATTGTACACGTGTGTTTTAACAGTTTCCATTATTTTTGAAAAAAAACATTTCATATGATGTTAAGACATTGGAGGTAAGTACAAGAACATTTTATCCTTATGTGTAAGCATTGGAAAAGTGAAGTAGGAAGGCTTTTTTTTTTTAGTATACTTAGTTGCAATGTTTCAACCTTATAAAGGAATCACTTATTTGTTGCTTAGTTTTTTTTTTTTTTTAAATATTTATTTATTTATGCATACAAGCACTGGGGCACAGGCCAGAGGTGTGGGGGGGTGAGAGGATTCACCACAGAGAGCTGGGAGCAGAACAGGCAGATCA
>JAGFMF010011839.1:709301-734785 GCA_019455555.1 Galemys pyrenaicus | reverse complement strand
GAGGTGATGGTGCACTGGTGAGATGGTGATGGGGAATACATGGGGATTACAATTAATAGCAAGTATATGTAAATTTTAAAATATTTTAATTAAAAAAAAATGGATCAAAAAAAATGGAGATTTTAACAGTACTCATTTCAGAATTGGAATTACATGTAACACAGTGTATTGCCTGGCACATAGTGAGGTTTATGTATTAGTTGCTGTTATTTAACATCATTAATAATACATCTATAATTAACCTCTACATTTCCTTTCTTCCCTCGCTTTTTGAGAGTATACTTTCAAAGCAAGTATAATAGCTACAGGTTGTTGAACTGTGATTGTCTGTACACATGAAAGGGAATAGTAGATTACTTGAAGTTCATATACAAACTTTGGAATGTATTATGTATATGGCAGAAATGTTTTTGGTTTAAGCCGGGATTATGCTTTCATCCCACAAACCTGTAGCAGCTGACAGAAAAGTTGAGCACTAGAAATTTGCCATTAGGTTAACTGATAACAGGTTTAAACATTTTGGACAGTGCACTAAGTACATAATGAAAACTTACAATACCGTTCATTTAGCTTGTTTAATACTGTGCTTGCAAGGTGTCAAACTTTGATATAGGTGATAGGAATATAATAGTGAATGAAAAAAAATTCTGCACTAATGGAATTTTCAGTGTAGTATGGAATACAAACAGCTGGATATACATTCTAGTGGTGAATGTAAATGCATGCATAAGATAATGTAGGTCTTGATAGATTTTCACCTGGAAAACTAAGAAATGTACTAATGTAAGTTTAGATAAAATTCAGTTGACAACTATAACATTTCTTTACATGAAAATGCATTTTACATGAACTAGTTAGACCATAAACGATTGCCAAAACCAAAATATTTTCCTACTTTTTGCTTTTATAGACTTTACCCCTTTTTAATTAACTTTGTATTTTGAGGTAATTGTAATCACATGCACTTGTAAGAAATGCTACAGAACCTGTGTACTCATCATCCTGCTTCCCCCAATGGTAACAGTTTTCGTAATTTTAGTAGGCTGTTACAACCAGCATTGATACAATTCACTAATCTTACTCAGATTCCCCTGTCTTACACTTCTGTGTGTTCATATGTGGACTTAGTTCTATGGAATTTTATCACTTATGTTTGTGTACTCACCAACACAGTCAAGACATAGAACAATTTACCTTGGAGTTGCCTTTGGTAACCTTCCCTCCCAGAATCTGGCAATTTCCTCTCCATTTCTATAATTGTCACTTCAAGAATGTTCTGTAAGTGGAATTATAACGTGTGTAAACTTTTAGTATTAACTTTTTTTCACCCAGCTTAATTCCCTGAAGATTTAGCTAAGTTGTGTGTCTATCAAGTTTGTTTTTCTTGCTTTTTTTTTTTTTAATTTGGGAAATTTATATCCGTTTTTATTTTGGAACAACATTTTTGGTTAGCTTTTCTATTGGCATACCTTGCCTTTGTGTACAAAGCTTTGAACATTTGTATTATTAAAAAATATTTTAAAAATTTGTACTAGGATTGTAAGAAGCATTTATTGACAGATTTGAATGTTTTTCACTTATTTTAGAGTTGATTTCATTTTTTAAAATTTTAAAAAAATATTTATTTTTATTTATGCATAAAAGAACTGGGGTGTAGGCCAGAAGTGCAGAGGGTGAGAGGATTCACCAGAGACAGAGTTGGGAGCAGAACAGGTGGATCTACTGAAATACACTGCTGAGGGGAGCAGTGGGTGAGATAGGAGAGGTCTGCCTTGTCATGTGGGTTATCTTCCTGGCTAGGGATTAAATGCAGGTTGCAGTGGCTGCCAATAGCTTGATAGCATTGACTTTAACCTTGGCACCACAAGGGAGTCCCATCTTTAATTTTATATGTCATATTTTATTTATAAAAACAATTTGAAGAGAAGTATACTTCTCCTAGAAGACTCCTGTAGGTTTTGTTATGAAGGTGTAAAATGTTCCAACCTACCTTGTCATCACTTATATTAAATTAAAAATCTACATGAATAAATTTCCCTAATGCATTCTGGGCATAAAACATACTAATATTTTATCAGAAAGAACAATCTAACTTTTACAAATAAATTAATTAGTGGATCCAAGTGATAACCACAGGAAGTAACCATTAGGCATCTAATATCATCCATATGCCAGTATACTAAATTATTTTCACAACCCTGGGTAGTAGATGTTATCACTTCTTACAGAGGAGGAAACAGACTTGGATTAAATATAGTGTCAAAAGTCGATGGTTGATAACTGACTGAAGCAGTTATAGTTGCTTAAAATCTGAAAAGGATGGTGTGGAAGGTCTCCTGATGGGGCCTAGGATCCCTTTTCTTAGGCCTTCATCCATTCCTCTGTCATCTAGTGTCTTTGAGATGCAACTTCCTAATCAGAAAAATGGATAATATAATACCATTTGTAATGGTGGTTTTATAAAGATTGTATGGAAAAATCTATTGTATATTTTACCAACTTGTAAAAATACCTACCTTAAAAAAGGTTTATCTGTAAATATATACAACTTATAGGGAATAAAAAAAATAACTTCAAAATCTCAGTTTTAAGATAATTCATATGTGTATATAATACAAAACATGAATTTAAAGGTTTTAAATAACTGAAATGAGTAGTAAAACATAGGTCAAATGAGTGTATGTTTGTGTGTAAGAGAGAGGGAGAGTTTTAAGTTGAATGATTTAAATGGTATTTTAGGAGGTATAAGTTTTACAAGGGACTACATCAAACTACAAAGCTTCTGCGGCGCAAAAGGAAGAGACACCCTACTGAATGGGAGAAAATATTTGCACACCATGTATCTGTTAAGGGACTGATGTCAAAGATATACAAAGGGTTTACACAATTTGACAAAAACAAAACAAACAATCCAATCAAAAAATGGGCAGAAGAGCTATAAAGACACTTCTCCAAAGAAGAAATGCAAATGGCTAACAGTCGTATGAAAAAATATTCTACCTCAATAATATCAGGGAAATGCAAATCAAAACTGCAAGGACATCTCACATAACACCTGTGAGAAAGGCCCATATTAAAAAAAAATAAACAAAACTGGGAACAACAAGTGCTGTTGAGGATGAGGTGCAAATGGAGCCCTCTTACACTCTTATACTGCTGTTGGTCCAAGTGGTCCAATCTTTGGACTGTGTAGAGGTTCCCCAAAACACTAAAAATGGATCTACATACACTCCGATTATTCCACTCTTATTTAACCTCAAGTATTTTTTCTTTTCTATCATATCTGGGTCTTGAAGAACATAGAACTGAGGGAGTATATGTAAGAATTGATTGTATGCCATATTGTGAATTATAGACTTTCAAAATAGAGTGAGTATATCATTTTTACTGGAGGGGAGAGTTCAGTGATGATTATTGTAAAGGTATTTTATACTAGATAAGTTTTTATTTCTTTTCACTATACTCTTTGGTCTTATGGAGATATCCATGTTAATACTCATTTTTTTTTTCCTTTGATGGACACTCACGTTCATGTTTCTGGATAATTCTTATTGAATCTCACCTTTTTCTCCATAGATTAAAAAATATTATTTTCAGTAAATTTATAATTGTGCAAACACAAAGAATGTTAAGAGAATTTTAAAGATATTTTATAAATTTCATTGAAGTTTGCAGAGTAGATGATATAGTCTCCATTTTATAAGCATTTTGTACACAGTTTTGTGACAAAATTGATAAAATCTCAGTGACAGAACTGAGATTCAAAGTCAGCCTTTTAGGGAAAAATTAGAATGATAGTTCCAGGACAGATTGTTGAGAGCTTCCTAAAGTTGAGCTAAGGAGTTTTGATTCCCTCCTTAGGGATAAATACCACCAGCATTTTGTCTGAGATATCCTTATTGAGAGAGGAGAACCACTCAGTATTATCTGGGTGCTTTTGTAAAGTGCAATTCACATTGTATTTGCAGGCTCAGGAAGTTGTGTAGTAAAGAAATGCTATCTAATTGCAACAGTAAATTGCTGTGGTTGTTACTCAGACTGAAATTCAGACCTATGTAATGATTGTTCATTTAACTGTGATTCCATAGATAAATAATAATTATAATAGAGATGACAATAGGACTTTGATAGAAATAGTAAGCCTTTTTAAAGTGGATTGCTCATTATTTCCTGGAGATTGTGAATATATTAATTAAAGTTGATTGCACAACTAAGGTGTTGAAGTAATAAAAAACCTTTTGATTATCTGGTCTTGGCATTTAAGGTCTCTAACATATCTTATGCAAGTTTTTTTTTTTTTATAGGAAAAAGAATCAAATGCAAAAACAAAATACCTTCCACCATTCCCTATGTCTTCTTTAACCAATTCCCCTACACTCCACCACTCCTTTTCCTCTGGTAACCTCAGTTTGGCTATTATTGTCCACTAGTTCATTTTTATTTTGCTTTTTTAGTTCATCTGCTTTGCTTCTTTATATTACCCATATAGGTGCAATCATCCATTATATGTTATCTTTCTGATTAACTTTGCATAATCCCTTTAAGTTACTTCTATTTTGTTGCAAATAGAAAAATTTCATTTCTTACAGCTGAATAGTAGTATACTTCATTTGTATTCTGCATCTTCTTTAGCCTTTTATCATTGGACACTTCGGTTGCTTACATGTCTTAGCTATTTTAAATAGTGACACAAGAGACATTGTAGCATAAATATTTCTTCAAATTGATGGTTTCGTATTCTTCGGATAGATACCTAGAAGTGGCATTGCTGAATTGTGTGGTATGTCTAATTTTGTTTTTAAGAAAGGTCTACTACCGAAAAAATTACCATACCAGCTTACATTCCCACAAGAGAATATCAGGGTTTCTGTTTCTCTAGCTCTTCATCAACACTTGTTAGAAATCTTTGTTAAGGCTATTCCTAGGATTTTAATTGTTCTTGCTGTGATTATAAATGACATTGTTTTCTTTTGTTCTTTTTTTGTGAATAAAAATGCAGTACATTTTTTTGTATATTTTGCAGCCTGCGACTTTACTGTACTCATTTATTGTTTCTAATAGTTATAGTGTCTGTAGGATTTCCTACATGTATTGGGTTGTTGGAAAAGTTACCATGCATTTTTGCAACAAAAACATAGAATATGTCATGACTTTCCCAACAACCCAATAATATCGACCTGCAGATGATGATATTGATAGTTTCACTTCTTTTCCTATTCGGATTCCTTTTACTTCTTCTTGTTGTCTAATTGCTGTAGCTAAGATTTCTAATAAATTAAGCATAAGCAGTGAATTTAATGTCCTTGTCTTGTTCCTGATCATAAAAAAAAGCTTTCAGCTTTTCTCTATTAAGTATGATATATAGGTTTGTAGTATATGACCTTTTCTATAGTGAAATAGTTCTGTATAGTGAAATACTTCTGTACTTTATCAAATGGGTGCTGTATATTGTCAAATGCTTTCTCTAATTACTGATATGATCGTATTGCTTGTATCTTTTATTGATGTCATATATTGCATTAGTTAGTGATATTAAACCTTCCTTGCCTCCCTGGAATACATCCCACTTGTTCATGGCATGTAGTCCTTTTAATGCATTGTTGAATTTGATTTGTTAGTATTTTATTGAGAATATTTGCAAATATATTCACCAGATCCTGGTCTGTAGTTTTCTTTTTTGTGATGTCCTTGTCTGGTTTTAGCATTAGGGCAAATTTGACCTTGTAGAATGAGTTTGCTTATGTATTTTAAGCTTGTAAGTATATTTGTCTTTTCTCTTGAATATTCCATGAAGCAAATAGGACATGAATTTGTTGTTAGTAAACTTAAAAAAAACCCCAAACTTCTCAAAAAAGGCAATCAGCTAGTAAAGCAACAGATAGAGTTTATTCAGGAAAACAGCAACAGAAGTTAACAGGCAGACAGAGTGCATTCATGGAGATAGCCTCATGAACTTCTGGTTGCTTGTCTTAGCTGTTTCACCTAGATGCTTGCAGATGTACCACCCACCCCCTTCCGTTTCACCAGAAAAATAAACAGTAGGAGAGTACCAGGTTTTATGTGGGTTCTTTGGTTTTCTAGTCTATGCATGCATGCAATTCTTTTTCCTCCTAACCTTATTTAAATAGGGTTCTGAATGTCGATGTTGACTTTCCCCATTCCTAATTGGGATCTTTTTCTGAAAGCATTCCTGATCATCAGTTGGGATGTCCAGTCAATGGTTTCTTGTTCCTTGATGTCAGGAAGGAACTTCTTAGGTGTCACGTACAAATTGTATGTCTTGTTGAAGTTGTAGACTGTGGAAATCTACTTGGAAACACTATTCTAGCATCATTTCATCTAAGCATGTGGTTTCTACAAAAATTTATAGATACAAGTTTAGAAATTAGCAACCAGCACATAAAATATGGAAAATTGTAATAACTTGGCACTAAACCAGAAATCAAAACTGAAAGTCAGTTGACTAAATAGGTAAAAAATACCAAAGATTGTTGGGTGCATTATCTATAACCAAATGTAGTTGCCTTTAAATTTTATGTAATTAAATTCTTATTTCTTCAGAGATAGTTATGCTATCATTTTTGTTAGTCCTCCTAAATTAAAAAACCCAAAAACAATCAGAAAGGTATCCCCTTCTTGTAGAAGATTAGGAGTTGTAGGCTAGAACACTGTTAAAGGGAAGCATTGAGGAAACATGAAGTAAAGAGAACAATGAGAGAAATGTATGCAGGCCAAGTTTAATCATTTTGAGAAGGCTATCTTGGATGTCCTCTGCTTCAGTTTTCTAGAAATCTTTTTTTGGTTACATTTTTGCAACCAAATAATGTGCCCATCGATTCCAGAGGTAGTGTTTTCTTTAGATGTGTCAAGTAAACCTAAGAATCTGTTCTCTGAAGTTTTGGTTGATCAAGGTTTGTCAGCAGGACTGGATAGGATTCCTTCCAGTGACACTGAATTTTTGTGATGGCACCTTTTTCAGTAAACCAATCTGTGGGTTATAGGATGTCTTTGCCAAGGTCTTCATCTCCTGGGTATGTTCTGGTAAAGAATTGCTCAACCAGAAAGTGTTTACAGTTTGATCAAAATAATTAAACATTTACACAATTGAATTATCTCTTTAGTCAACAGTGAATTAGAAAAAGCAAAGATGAAGTACATTTGAGCATCCTATGACAATTTTAAAAGTGAGACTTCATGGATTGAAAAGATATAGAATTATAAAAATGTGGCAATACTTTTGCCAAGGTATGTGGAAGATCTTTACAAAATTCAGTTCATAACTAAATCATATTTATGCATGAGATATGAAATCTCATTGCCAGATTACAAATGGATCCAGGAGCAATTAAGACTAATTGTGTGAACAGGCTTCTTTGGGTGGTATTTAGGACAGCTAGGACAAGTAAGTTAGGTATTTTTTTTGACCTGTTTAATATTTCTTTACATAATCTATGAATACTGTCATTTTATTGGTGGACCAGTGGTTTTAATCATATACAGTGATTAGGAGTGGAAATTTTAAAAATCTTCAGTAGGACTGACTCATCATTTGGTCCAAATCAAAACTTTCTCTTTTGTCATAGTAACAGTTAATGAGTTTTCAAATTCATTTTTCTTTGTCTTGGACTACTTGACTGCCTCTCCTGCTTGGTAATTATACTATTAAGTATAATTAATACTATGCTAAGTATATATGTAAGTATCTTGTAAGTTATCAAGTGCAGAAATAACTCTTGGGATCATGGCATAGGTTTGGTTGCTATTGAGTCCTTTAAGAATCTAATAATAACAAAGGTTTCGGGCAAAAGTATAGCATGTAGCAGTTCATGAACATAGGCTGATTTTAATGTTTTCCTCTTCTGGAAGTAAGAAAGTTACTTTGCTTCCACAGTATTTCAAAATAGTAAGCAATGTTGAATGTATATTTAGTGGTAGTGTAAATATAGGCAGTTTTGTACTTGGCTTGGGGTACAGGCTTGTATGACTGCAATCAGCCTGTTTGGTCAGTAGTAGTCAAAGGCAGAGGTGCTGCTTCATATACATTCAAACTGTAGGTATTGCATAACTAGTACAACATTTACCATTTTTACCTCTCAAATATGAACCTCGAGATGTCATCATTACCCAGAGAAGTATCTTATAGATTCTGGTGAGGGTCAGGAGGCAATTCATTGTCACACAGTCATGAGATACTCATTAGTGCAAGGAGGAAGATGACTTGCTGGGTTAAGGTTATTGTAACATGAAAGAGTTACTTGTGAAGCAGTCAGCAAATTTATTTTTATAGGAGGTAAGGCAGTTGACTGAGAAAATTGTTCGATGTAATAGGACTTTAGGAAGGCTTCTATTGCATGATATATACAATATTTAAGGGGGATTCTACATCGATTTCCTCAGTAGCCTTAACCAAAGGACAGTACCTGCAATAACTGAGGAAAAAGGTCTCATTGTTAATATCCTGTGAGTTGATGGTTAATCCCATGCTTCTGGGTAGTACCCCAAGAACATTCCCTTTTTATAAAACATGAGAAAGGAATCTGAAAATTAGTGTAAGCTATGAAAGAAAGACTCTTACTTAATAGGATATTGATTAATTTTTGGAAGTAAAACAGATCTTTTTGAAAAATTTTTACCTTTAGGAGATTTTGCCCATAAGGAGGATGGTAATGATTTAGACTAGTGTCTCCAGAATCAGCTTACTACTCTTAGAGACAGGGCAAATTAGAAATTAAAAAGGCAAATATAGGACATTTAAGATTAAATTAATTTTATTTTCTGTGATTGTTACTGTCAACCTATAGAATTATTTCGCCCTCTTGGGAGAGACTCTAGCATATATTATCTTAAAAAGTCATCACACAATAAATGAATAGAATATGAATTGAGGAGCTAAAGATAAAAAGGATGTCTCTCTCAAAGGCCTAAACAAAGGAAGCAGGCTCAAAAGCAAGATTTTTATTCATTATTATTTCTTTAAAAAAATTTCTGCTACAAGATTCTTAATACTTTGCATTTGGGACTGTTTTATAGCTGTGAGGCTAAGCACCATGTAAACAAGGACAGTTAATCTGGAGAGTTAATTTATCACAGTTGATTGCAAAGGAGAATTGGGAAAACACTTTATATTTTCTGGAAGCCCAATCATTTGGAATTAGAAGAACTTTGGAAGTTTGATTGGAAGCCTGCTCGTGTTTAAAATTCTAAAGTTGTGACATTCTCTCAGTGTACTGACTTTTTATAGTAATAACTAAAAGTAGATTTTTCCTTCTTTTGGGGGACCTTTAATGAGGTTGAAGGTAAAAAGATTTTTACAGCCTGTCATTTAGATGGCTCATCTAAAGTATGAATGAGTAAGCTGATTTGCTAAATTAACTTAAGTTTTACCTTGCTTCTCTTTACTAAATTTTACCTTGCTTCTCTTTAAAAGATAAATGACTCAGTTCATGAACAAACTTGAAATTGAAGGCCATCCTTCCCACTGTAGCATCAGAGGGCAAACTTTTATTTTCTTTAACATCATTTGAAGGTGATTATAATAATCATAAACAGGTTCTTCAGTCTTTTGAGTACAAGCAAGGATTTTATGCTAAATAGTAGTTTTAGGGAAGCCCTTAGAAATGACTTGGTGAAGTTTTTGTGCCTCTTGCCAAAAGTTAGGGTTTTTTTTTTTTTTTTTTTGGTAAATCTAAGTCCTTTCCAGGATTGTCCAACTTGGCAGTTTCATCTAATGTTTGACTTGGCCCTCACCATTATGTGTGAATTAGTTGGGAAAGGTCAGAAAAACCAGATTGGTAAATTTGCATTATGGTGGTAAATTGATCAGCAAATTTATGAGGATGATTGGTAATCTTTAGGGATACTTTTACCATGGTCAAACATTCAGTCTTAGGCCAAAAAATACAAGGTATCTGAGGTTTGTCTGGATCTGCAGAGGTTTAATTTCAGGATTGTAAGGTTGTAAGGAACTCAGAGGATGAGAACTCATAAGGAGCTGTAACATACATAGTTGAAGAGGTAGACTGTGTAGGCTGAGGTTTTGGAGAGGGGGCAAGCAGTTCAGAAGGGGAGGAGAAAAGTGGTGCTGGAGGTAGAGTCAACCACATGGCAGTGGTCAAGTGTCTAAAATTGGATGATGTTCAGAAGGAAAAGGGAGAATGGTGATACCAGAGGACATGTACATGGACTGTGATTGTGATGCATTATGCCAGCAGGGGGTCCAGAGGAAGAAATGTTCTGAGGACACTTAGTTTACCATAATCCCATTTCTCTACAAATTTGTTGTAGCTTGTAATTCTAGGAGTTCTTCAGATAGCCTGCCTTTACTGGCTGTGCCCACTTCCAAAGGTAAATGGACCTTTGACCAAAACTTGTTTTATATACTTTTGCACAATTCTACAGCTAGCTCGTCTCTCAGACTTCTTCTTAGTGCGGTAGTGATACAAGCATTTTAGAGAATTAATCCATCATGGATTGTATCACAGACCTGCATTGCTGCAGTATAGATTTGCCTTAAGGTGAAATCTGCTTGAGGCTGACACAAATGCACTGAAATAACCCTGATCTTTTAAGGAGTGGTCTATGTGCAGTCTTGTTACTATAGATGAAGCAAAGCCCCAGACATAAGTTTCTGAATAAATACCTGAGAGATCAACAGGAACATTTTTGGGACTTGGAACTCAGGAGAAAAACTTAATTGAGGCTCTAGGAGTAGCAGAGAACTAGTGAACTAAAGCTGACTTAGTGAGCACCTTTCATCTGCTTCTCTACTTTCCAGGAGTGTGAGGAGTTTGGAGTTTATCTCTGAGCACCTTACTGGGCAACAGTTGAGTCAACCTCAAAAAGGCAGTCTGCTTGTAAAACCACAGACAAGATTTATTCTGAAACAGAACAAGGCAGAGTGTGTTCATGGAATTAGCTTAGCTTACTTCTGGTTTCTCTCTGTGGATCCCTCACCAATATGTTCTTGACTCTACCACCTCCCAGTTCTTTTTTTTTTTTTAAAGATTGATTTATTTATACATACAAGAACTGGGGTATAGGTCAAAAGTGTGGGGGTATGTGTGTGAGAGGATTCACCAGAGAGAGAGTGGGGAGCAGAACAGGCAGATCAACTGAAATATACTGCTGAGGGGAGCAGTTGGCCGGATGGGAAAAGTCTGCTGCACCTTGTGCATCACCTCTCTGTCCAGGGATCTGGGATTGAACTCTTGCTGCAGTGGCTGAGGATAGCTTCATAGTGCTGTGCTTTTACTCATTGTGCCATTAGGGAGGACCTCCCACCTCCCAGTTCTGCTGGAGAAGGAACCACTGACAAGGTATCATGGGTTCTGTATTTTTCTGACCTATGCACGATTGCATAATCTAACCTTCCATTTAAATAGGGTTCTGAATATTATTGTTGACAGTAGAATGGAATAATATGTTAAAAGTTATCCTAACTACTGATTCCTGTTCCCTTCCTTCAAAAACTGTAATTTTCTAAAATAGAAAAATTAAGTTATATGCATGGAATATTTTGACATGCAATTATTGACATACTATATATATTTAAGGTGTATAACCTGATGATTTGGTGTATATATGCAGTAACATGATTGCAAAGTTGCCATCTCCATCCTCTCATAATGACCCTTTTTTTTTGGTGTGTTGATAACTTTCAAGATTTATTCTCCTAAGAATTTCAGATACACAATACAGTCTGTTAATTTTTATTGTATATTAGATCCCTAGAACTTATAAACCTTTGACCAACATCTCCCCATTTCTTTGGGTTTGGCTTTTGGTTTCCACATGTAAGAGAGTACATGCTTGAGGCTCATTTAGCATAATACCCTAAAAGTTTATTCATATTGTCACAATGGGAGGATTTCCTTCTTTTTATTAGTTGAATAATATTCGTGTGTGTATTTGTGTGTGTATACACTTAAGTATTTTCTTTGTTTGTCAGTAGACACTTAGGTTGTTTGTATACCTTGGCTATTATGAATAAACTGCAGTGAACGTGGGTGTGTAGAAGTCTCTTTGAGATAGTGCTTTTGTTTCTTTATGATATATACCCAGAAGTATAATTACTGAATTATATGGTAACTATTTTTAATTTTTTGAGGGACTGCAATTTTGTTTTCTATAGTGGTTGTACCAGTTTACATTCCACCAACAGTGCGCAAGGGTTTCAGTTGTTGCTTGTCTTTTTAGATAATAATCATTCTAACAGGTGTGAGGTGATTTGTGTTTTTGATTTACATTTCCTTGACGATTTGTGAGGTTGAACATCTTTTTATGTAACTATTTGCCATTTTTATGTCCTCTTTAGACATAGAAATTGCTTTGTTCACTTTTTAATTAGATTGGTTTTTTTTAATTTGTTTTTTTTTTTTAGCTATTGATTTATAAGAGTTCTTTATATAGTGTGGGGGGTTATTAAACTCATTAGCAGATATATAGTCTGCAATTTTTTTCTCCTGTTCCATGTGTTCCTGTTTTTTTATGCCAGTGGTTTTTCTGTGCAGGTGCTTTTAGATTGATGTAGTCTCTCATTTATATTTGCATTTGTTGCTAAGACCATTGTCAAGGAGCTTTATCCCTATATTTTCTTCTAGTTGTTTTACAGTTTCACATCTTTCTGTGGAATGTTTAACTAAAAAGGATTGATGGGTCCTTAATTACCATCATACTCAACCCTCTTACATCCCCTCACTTAAAAAAAAAAACAGGCGAATCATATGTTCTTCTGTTAGGAAGCATAAGATTTTTTCTATCAAAGTTGTATATCCTAAAGTAATATAAACTAATTTTAATACAGTGGAACTCACTACCAGAAATTTGGTATATGTTAGGACAAGTTCAATTTCTTAATGATGAAGTATTATTAAAAATATGATAAGTTTATAAGATTATTTTATTTTTCTCTGACTACAGTTTAGTATTCATTTTCTTTAAAATAGAATTTTGTTATACTTAGACCTATATTTACTGCTTACAGTCTAGTAAGATAAGAAATTGACAGATATTTGAATTCTGACATTCTCAACAATACTTTCATTATTTGAGCTTATGTAAAGTATGAAGAAAAGACGAAATTAGATTTAAATAAAAATGGTTTGAAATTTAAAATTGATCTTAAAAATAATTATACTTTGGAATTATACTCTTTAATGAACTTTTCTATTAGGAAAAGAAAAATTAAATGCTCTAAAGGTTTTGTTGAAATGGAGGAAATTTATCCCATGTTGATTTCTCTGTCACCAAAGTCATCATCATA
The DNA here is from genome assembly GCA_019455555.1 of Galemys pyrenaicus. NCBI lineage: Eukaryota > Metazoa > Chordata > Mammalia > Eulipotyphla > Talpidae > Galemys > Galemys pyrenaicus. The sequence goes on along the minus strand of JAGFMF010011839.1, from coordinate 721,524 downwards.
TGATGATGAAAACAAGTATTGATACATTGTAGAAATGGCAGAAGAGGAAAGACAGACCTTCAGTCAACCAGATAATATTAACATTTTGATATATTCATATTTATATTCTGTGTGTAGACACACATAATATTTCACACAATTAAGAAAAATGTGTTCTCTTTTAACTCACTTTTTAAATAGTTATGACATATACTAATATTTAGTCTTTATTATCCTCATTTTCCACAAACTTTCCTTTTTTTAAGATTTATTTTATTTACTTATGCATACAAGAACTGGGGTGGAGGCCAGAAGTGTGTGTGTGTGTGGGGCAGGGGTGAGAGGATTCTCCAGAGACAAAGTGGGGAGTAGAACAGGCAGATCTACTGAAATGCACTGCTGAGGAAAGTATCAGGTTAGGCAGAAGAGGTCTGCTGTGCGTTGTGGGGTAGCTCACTGGCCAGGGATTGAACTCATGCCACTGTGACTTGATAGTGCTGAAACTTTTTTTTTTTTTAAAGATTTATTTATTTATGCATACAAGCACTGGGGCACAGGCCAGAGGTGTGGGGGTGGTGAGAGGATTCACCACAGAGAGCGGGGAGCAGAACAGGCAGATCAACAGAAGTACACTGCTGAGGGGAGCAGCGGGCACAGCAGGAGAGGTCTGCAGCACCATGTGGGTCCCCCCCCTGGCCGGCAGCAGGGATGGAACTCGTGCTGCAGTGGCTGCGATTTGCTTCGTAGTGCATTGCTTAACCCACTGCGCCACCAGGGGAGGCCCTGATAGTGCTGAAACTTTAACCCCAGCACCACCACAGAGGCCCTCCACAAACTTTTATTAGGAAAATTAGAAAGGGGAATATAATGCTCCTTCATCGCCCTACTTCAACAGTGATTATTTTATTAGTCTTATTTTGTTCCACCCAGGTTTTGTTTTGCTGGAGTATTAAATAAATCCCAGACATTAATTATGATTTTTAACTGTTTCATTGTATTCTTTTAGTATTAGAATTTACATAATAATTCTTCTGTTGTTGGGCATTTCACATTGTTTCTAATTTATTAAAATCACACAATAGTTGTATATAAATCAACATGATGATTATCTTTGCATGTTAAGTCTTCAGGTGCCTCTGATTTTTTTCAGCCGTGTCTGAAATTGTAATCACTGATTAAAAGCTATGAACCATTAACAATAATCTTTCTATGAATATAAAAATAATAATTTTTATTGTGCACATTTTGAGAAATAAATTTTTGAATTAGGCAATAAAAATTACCTTAGATTGTTTTCCAAGGAGACTCAGTGTCTTAGTCTGTGTTGCTATGACAAAATGTCACAGACTGGGTAGTTTATAAACAATGGAAATTTATGTCTAGTAGTTCTGGAGGCTAGGAGGTACCTACCAGTTCATGGCACTGTTAGATTTCCTGTGGTGGTTGGTGAAGATCCACTTCCTATTTTATGCTTTGTCCTTTTGGTATAAGGGACTAGGGATCTCTATGTGGTTTCTTTTATAAGAATACTAATCCCATTTATGAGGGCTCTATTCTCATGACCTACACAATTAAGAAAGGGCTCACCTTGTAATAGCATCATTTTTGGGGGTTGGGATTTCAACATGAATTTTAGGGGAAACAAACATTCAGGTCATAGGCATTCTCCATCCAACTACTGACAATTTTTGGACTGAGTTCTTAGCTGGAGATTAGGAGTACTTTTGTGGTTCTAAGTGCATTCTCTAGTGCTTCTGCCTGGAAGAAGGCAATCCTACTTGCAGCTTAGGTGATTTGTAAAGTTTAAGGCACTATCCTTAATTAAGAATTGAGAAGATAGGGGCCTCCCTGGTGGCGCAGTGGGTTAAGCAACGCACTGTGAAGCAGACGGCAGCCACTGCAGCGCAAGTTCGATCCCTGCTGCCAACGGGGGGGACGGGGGACCCACATGGCGCAGCGGACCTCTCCTGCTGTGCCCACTGCTCCCCTCAGCAGTGTACTTCTGTTGATCTGCCTGTTCTGCTCCCCACTCTCTGTGGTGAATCCTCTCCCCTCCACACCTCTGGCCTGTACCCCAGTGCTTATATGCATAAATAAATAAATCTTTAAAAAAAAAAAAGAATTGAGAAGATATACCAGGTACTCACTAGGAAGCAACATCTATGATCTAAATATATATTGACCATTACTTTGTTGATATGTGAAGGATTGCCTTACTAGTTACAGTTATACTTTATTATTCTACCCTAAAATCAACAACTTGTCAGTATTCCTGAACTGTCATATTGCTACTACTGCAGTTGTTTTTACTGAATTATGTTAATGCGAGACTACTGTTTCATAACATGTTATGAGAAACAGTTCTGAGAAACTTGCCTGTTTACCATATGAAGAGTCACGGGAGAAATTACAGTGATTTATATTCTAATGTCCTTTGCAAAGTTAAAGAAAACTTGATGAGAAACTGGAAATGCAAATATGGTTTTTTCATGTTGGGTTTAGTGGCTCTTAGGTGACTAATATAAAATTAAATTACTATCTTTGTGGGGAAAAAAAATCAGGTAGGCATTACTTAACAGATTTTTATTGTAGAGTAAATTTTATTTGATGTGCTGCCTTTTATTATGAATAGGTAAAGATAAGTGTGACAGAAATTTGAGACTTTAAAACTTATTTAGGAACACAGTTTTTAAATAATTTAAAATTTTGACTTTTCCTTCTTTTTCAGTTCCTGGAATAGATGGAGGTGGTTTAAGTGATACAAGTCTCACAGATTCCTATTTCAGTACCAGTTTTATTGGAGTCAATGGATTTGGAAGCCCCGTAGAAACAAAGTATCCTTTGATGCAGGTATTTAGTGTACATTTATATGGAATAAACTGAAGCTATTTCAGGGATAAAGGGGGGGGGGTCATCTAGAGTCCTCATTTATTACTAAATTTGTTCAGTGGGAGAAAGGCTTTTGGGAGGTAATGAGGTAGGTGGGACATATTTAAGTCATTCTCTTGTCAGGTGGGGCTGGGGGTGGGATGAGAGTTGGGTAAGGAGAGGATTGGTATGAGATTAATTTCACTCCTGTCTGCATTTTGTGAGTATGGGGCAAAGGGCCGTTCAGGATGGAGAGACCATAGATGATACGGAGTATGTTAACGTATGTCAAGTGTTTAAAGAATACAGAATAGCCTACTTTTCTAGAATCTATAAGGTGTGTGATAGTTAATCCACTTTGGGAAGGATATTAGAGAGCATTTATTGACTCTGCATAGTTTATGTCTTCTCCAGTAGATACTAGAATTTATTTTACGGGCAAGGAAACTTATCTTTATATTTTGTACAGGCTAATAAATTATGGAAGCTCAGTTTAAAATAGATCTGCAACTTGGTTTGAAATACCTGGCTAGAGTGTAAAATTTTCATTTGATGGTTAAATGAGAGAATTTGGAAGTTTTTGCATAGATCATTGTAATCTAAACAGCAACATTTACAAAATTAAAGTGTCACTGTGAAAGGTGGATTGAAGGGAAAGAAGCAAAGGTCATTGTTAACTTAATTGGTTAACTATTCTAAATTCTGTACTCTTCAATGACATTATGTATACATATTTAATTTTTCAGAGAATGACTAATAGTAGCAGCTCCCCGAGCCTTCTAAATGACAGTGCCAAGCCATATGCAGGCCATGGTAAGAGTTGGTTCCATTTTATTTTATAAATATGTGTATATATTTCTGACTGTAAAAACAATGTGTACATTGTAGAAGTTTTGAGAATTACAGCTAGGTATAAAAGAAGAAAAATTTAAAAAATCTATTATCTTCATACTCAGATAATTACTAAGATACTTAAGATATAACAATTAAGATTTAGACTTCATAAGCATCCTTATATTAAATATAATAGGATAATATTAAATATACTTTTAATTATTGATGTTACTTGATCATTGTAAATTGAATTCCACTGTATATTTTCATCACTTACTGAACTATTTTTGCTTGTATTCTTTTTTTTGGGAAGTATTATACTCCCGTGATGGTCTCTGTGTATGAATGTTTATATTTTGACTTCTTTTAGAAACAGATATAGACTTACTGTTGTAAAGATTATGGCGTTTATAAGACTTGATACAGAGTTTTAAGATATCTTTCTTAACCTTACTTTAAATGTTCAGAAATAGTAAAAAAAGTATTGCACTTGAATATTAATGCTTTATAGCAGCAAAATGTTAGCAGCTATAATAATGGTGAGAACAAAAATTTGAATGTGGATTATTTCCTGTGATAGACTTTTATGTATATCAAAATTCTATAATTACCTGAAAATTTCAACAAAATTTTTTTTTTGCTGTGAAAAGAAATAGCAACATTTTAATTGTGAATAAAATTGTTTAAAACTAATTTGTAGTATTAAATAAGTTTAACATTTCTGTAGTTTATAGCTACTTTTAAATATCAGAGGTAGCATAGGCTTCAAGAGGGACATAAAAAGTATAAAGGATGCTATCCATATTACTCATTTTTAAGTGCTTTGAGTATGTAATATAAAAATACCTTATGTCTTACTATTAGCTGTTTTGAAAATTATATAAAATTAGTGTTAATTCGAATGAAGGACTAGATTATGAAAATTCAGGCGAAGTGTGAAAAATGAAGCAGTGATTTATAGGAGAGATTTAAGTTTCCTCTAAATAGGAATATTTACTATATCTTACAGGATTTCATAGTTGTAAGTTTCCTTTAAAAGAGAATATTTACGGTATCTTTTAGTGTACACATAATTTATTTAGAAACATAGATTAAAGCCCAGAAATGAAGATAAAATATTTCAATGTGTATCAAGCATATATTTTTAGAAACTTCTGATTTTTTAAGTGAAAAACAATTTACAGATATACTTTTGTTTTTAATTTCTGGCTGCAGAGTAATATAACTTGAAACCTATAAAATCTTTATATTTCATGTTTGTGTTTTGAAATGTTAATATTTCCACATTTAAAACCTTAAGCGACCTCTTTTTTTAGTAAAGAATATCAAATATCTGGTGTAAACTTAAAAATATTCTTAAAAACTTAAGAATATTCTGTAGAGCTGATGGTTTTAAGTTCTTGCCTGAGTTTTAAACTCTTAAGTCTACCCCTAGAGTATGATTGATTATCCTATCCTTCATACCCCCATATTATTTTGCTTATGATGTAGTCTCAAGAATGCAAAAACATTTCAACAGGTAGATTTCTTTCATATATACATTCCTAATAACATGGTTAAGAGTCATCTTTCCTTTTTTATCTGTTTGATTCTAAACAAACAGATGCAACTTAATCTGTACAGCTTCTGAGTAAATATGTGCTGAATATTAGCTGAATGAAGAATTCTCCAGTATGTGCTTCATCCACTAAGGAAATACTTGAGCATCATTATATAGGAGTCACTGAATTTGATTATTTTTGTTGTAAATGGTTTTTTTTTAACTGTTAAAATCATTGTCATGTTACTGGATTTGTGGGTTACCTGAATTGTTTGTATGGAAACTTGTTTCCACAGATCCTCTTAGTTCACCTGCTTCATCCTTGTTTAATGACTTTGGTGCCCTCAATATCTCTCAGAGAAGAAAGGTAGGTGAAATTGAAATTTATGTGCAATTAAATAGAATCTAGACGTGATATTGGGATTGTTACCTACAAAGTGGTGAATACTCTTTTATGTTGGGGGACGGCTTTTTATGAACTATAATTTTTTTGTGTGTGTTTACCCTTTTTTCTTGTTATATAGTTCTTAGATGTAAAATTTTATTTGATCTTTGCATGGAATAGGGACTCTTTTTTTTTTGGTAAAGAGATGAAGTCCTGCTTACCTTTGCTCATTTTCTTTATCTCAGATGTGTTCTGTTTTTAAGACACTCCCTAATAAAATGTAGTGGTTGTTAATGTGACCCATTGTAGGCATATTAATCATGTTTTAACTTTATCTGCTGACTTCTTTGTCTCAATTCCAAAGATTTCTCCCCTAATTTAAACTTTTAGTACAATGCATACAAGGAAAACTTAAAATTTTCAGCTTTTTATAATTGTCCCAACTGTTTAAAGACAGTTTAAAATCTCTTCATTTTAGAAATTTAACTTTATTTGGAATTGAGATTGATAGACCATGCATAGATTTTTTTAGGGGCCAACTCTGTGACAAGTAGAAATGAAAACTATATTGTAGTTTGATGATTTTGATTAATGAGAATCATGTTAATAGTAATAATCTTTGGTTAGATTAATAGCAGCTAAGGATGTCCAGGAGGTTATAAATCTTAATGGAAATTACTATTAAGTTATAAATAATTCAATTTCCTAAGTAATGAAAGAAAGACCTGAAAGAAAAGAAATATTAATTTTAGAAAACTGATATAAGCCTGTTAATATAAACATGCTTTTAGGAATTTTCTGTTTAGAGGATAGTGCAAAATGAAATTCACAATTTCATTTGAGTCGTTTTTAAGACAAATTTTATGGGATCGGGTATAAATTATATCATACTTAGTGTTTTCTTCATTTCGAAACATAGCTGAGAACAAGGAGGTAATTATAAAATATATTTAAGCAACTAGGAGTGATAAGACTAAAATGTGTAGGTTTGATTTTAGAGATTTCCCTATAGACTCTTCACCAATAACACATTTATTCCTGCTTTCTGTACTATTGCATCAGTTATAATATGTAGTTAGAAGTGGAATAGAATTTCACTGAAGTTGACTCTTGGCAGTGATGAAAACTGATATTAAACAAATCCTATCAGTATAGAGAGAAATAGTAAAATTCTGAAAAGTTGGTACAACCTAATTCAAATTGTCTGGAGCCAATTTATGTGGGGAGAGGGGGAAAGAAAAAGCCTTTAGTAACCTTAAGAGCTCCCTTATTAGCTTTTCATATCTTCAAAATAATAATACTATTATTATTTTGAACTATAACTATAAAGTAAAATTAGAATGAAAAACCTTTGAAATACTCCTTATATGAGGGTTGGTTAGAATGCATGTTAAAGTTAAAATGTGTGATTGAGAACTACTTACATTTATTTTTGAGAAAAAAGTAAAAATCCTTGGAGACTAGAAAAAGCAAGAAACAATCTAATTCTTTTAAAATTTATTTTAATAGAGGAAAATAAAAGAAGGAAATGCTACAAATGTTTCCAAAGATATTAGGATATATCCTAATGGAAGCCGTTAATATAGTAAAATGAGCACGCTACTGAATTCTTGAGGTCCTGGCTATTTAGCTTTGTCATCTTGGGGGCACTTAATCTAGGCTCTAATCTTCCCATCTCAAATGGTGACCATAGCCTGATAATGGTATTTTTCAACTCTAAAACTCATTATTAGTCCTATTTGAAATGACCTACATGTTAGTCTCTGTTTAGAAATTCATAGTTTGCATTGTGTATCTTTGAAAGACCATATTTTCTTACCATTTACATTTAAGATAATGTACATGGGCATTTTCCCCAGTGGTGGGCTATTATATAGTTAAGAAACTGTGTGTGCAAATTACATACATTGTTAATAGTTGAATTGAGAGACTTAAAATCTCTTTGTATTAGAAGTGCTCTTGGCATAAAATAGTGCATGCAAAACATTGTGAGTCAAAGACATATAGCAACTATTCTTCTTTTGTTGACATTTTAGTGGAAGTAACTCGAATTTATGTAAATTTAATTATAGTACTAGGTTGATCTAAGGAAACTATTATGATTACGCATTTTTGTTTCATAATGACATTGGAGAACAGGTAGTAGGGTTCAACTACTATTTCATAGTTAGATAGGTAAATCATATATACTGAGAATATATATGCTTAGGACACTACAGTTCATAGTGTGCCAAGAGACCAGGCTAGCCTGTGAATTGTTTGTTACCTCTCTGTAGGGAGAGGTAAGTTAAAACTTTGTAAGTAAATGTTTAGAAATTTCTGCAGTAATATAATAATACCGTGTATTGCCAATTTGTGATTTTTCTAACAAGTCATTTTTATGTCACAGAAGTATAGGATCATGATGTATAGAAAATTTTCAGAAAGTAATTTTTCACAATTGATGTTTGAGAAGTACTGAGTTTTTTATTTTCCATATTAGGAATACATAGTTTTGTAGATAGGAAAAGTAACCATTATTTGAAAATGTATGTAATTATTGTTGATCAAGAATGGTAGTGAAGGAAATTGAATTATGCCAATGTTGTATTCTTTGGGAGAGTTAAGTCCTCCAGAACACAGGAGATGGAGTTTTGTTGAAAATGGGAGTTTATACGTTAGCGATTAACACATGAGGAAAATGTAATAGTAGTAAGATAGTTGAAGTTGAGCTCTGGTATAACGGAGGACAACATGAGAATAACTTTGAATTTCAGGTGTGATTTAGACTCAGAAGTGAAATGTTTATTAAGAAATCCTTTGGGAACAAAGTATCTTTATAAGAGAATCAGATGTTTAAATACAGATATTTATAATTGAAGTATGTGGCATGTTGCTTAACTATTCCTGCTAAGCTGTGACTATGCAAGGTAACCACAGCTGATGGAGATGAATCTTAGGTAATGTAAAAAGTCTTCAGAACTGTCATTCTTAGCGCCCCCTTTTATATTGTTCTTGACTTTCACCCTCTTTTTTTAGCCATCTAGTTATTTTCCTATTCAGCTTTTGTCCCCTCCCTTCATTAAAGCAAAAAGGCTCTGATGCCTGCCGTTTAATTTCTTGCCTTCACTGTATGCAGCTTCAGTGGATATTTGTATTTTATTTCTAATAGCGAGATAACACTTTTGCTTTTGTAAATTTTGTAGACTTCAATAGCAAGTTAATTCTTTGAAGTTAGGGAACACTGATTTCTGAAGTATCATATCACTTCTGATCTTTATTTAAAGCTCTTTGATGGGATTAGGAAAGTGGGATTAAAGGATATTGGTTTGTCTGCTTAATTTATAGAGAGATATAGGTAATAGAGACACAGTTTTGGATTATTCTGTTTTAGGAAAAAGTTCAGTAGCAGTCCTTATACTGCTTTCTTCCTGTTATCATTTTGAAATCTTCTTTCTGTTTTTCTTTATCTTAAGAGTAACCATCCTTCTTTTTACAGTATAGTTCTTTCATGGAAAAAGCTGAATCGGAGAAAATGGGACTGTGGTATAGGTATTCTGGAATGTAAATCCTTTGAACCAAGTATTGGTCTCAGGAAAAATAAAATATGAGTAGAAGATGGAGAAGATACTGAAAAATAAATCACAATGGAATTTGTAATCTAAAATTTTATTTGTAAAATCATTGTATTAGAATTTTTTATGTATGTTCTCAAATATTGTTTTACTTGCTACTTAATGATTTCCAGGTCACTGCATCAGTATCTTACTCATGAATATTGTGCAGTAATGTTTCTATGGGAGATGTGGTTAGAATTCCAAATTAATTCTTTTACTGGAGTCAACTAAACCTTTATTCATTTCCATTTGCCACCCATTGGGAATGTGTGCTATCCCAATTTAAGCCTAATGTAGGCAAGGTTTTAGATTTAAAGCTGTATGGGTCTCTTATGGAAGCTGGTAGAGTTCTTGGAATCCAGGGTCTATAAACAGGAGAACACCCACTGTCCTGTTTTTAACTTGCTTATAACCTGCTGAGAGTATTTCTCTCAAAGAGATAGCAGTAGGAATGGTAACAATCCAGTATACTGAATAATGTTTAAGGGTTAGGGTTTAGAGTTAGGAGCCAAGCAGTTTGAATTGAATTTCTATTTCTTCACTGATTACTTTTGTTTCTTTAAGCAGTTTATACTGTCAGCTTTGAAATGTCATACTTACTAATTATCTTTTAAGTACATTAAAAAAGAACAAAATACTAAACTCACTTTTATTAAAATAACTTGGTAATTCCCTATCTGAATAGTTAATGTTTTAAATGGAAAGAACTGTCAGTTGTTTTAATGTAATTTGAATCTATTGTAATTTTTTTTTACTGCTAATCTCTAGTGACCAACTTTTAGCAAATGAGTATGTTTTCTCTCTTCTTTTTATATAGCTTTTTGATTGAATGTGACATTTCTGCTGTTTTCTGTCAGTCTCGCTCTATTTTTAATATGCCATGCAAGTAACGTTAGTTTGAAACTTGTTAAAAAATAATGATAGTTGCTATAGAAAGGCTTCAACTTTGAAAGAGCTTATTTTATTTTCTTGCTAAATAGAGTATGCCATTTGGAACTTCCATGCTTTTGTTAAAATGTGCTTTGGAATGAAGAGATTAAATTTCTTTGTAACAAATAAGGGGTTCAACTATGTTGCTTTCTGTACTCTTAACAGTACTTTCTGTGCAGTGTCTACTTGATTTTGTTGAAGCAGTGTTCTTTAAAATTATGATTGCAAAGGCATTTTGTTCTATTGATTGATTTTAAAGGCTCTCAAAGGGATTTTTGTTTTGGAGGCTTTTCCCAGGTCTGTGGTGGTGTGGTTTTGTGTTTGACACTTTACCATATTTAAACGTGAACTGAGGCATCTTGCTTTTTATATTTAATATGTAATATAGTTATATCTAGTTTTATAACTGTATTTTGAGTTCTTACTGAAAAATGATAGTTTTGAAAAATTACGATAGTTTTGCATTTACTGCTTGGACCTAGGAATTAGTAGATAATTCTGGTTGGTTTATTTGTTATAATCACTCTAGTGATTGCACTTGCAAAGAGTATAGTAGCTGTTCTTAAGATTGTGACATTATTGCTGGTTCATTCCTATTTTTCTAGGAAGTAAGGGTTAGGGATGAATTAATAAAGATGAATTTAGAATACAAACATGCTAACCTAAGTTTTTAGCTAAATTTAACTAAAGCTATGTAATTTTCCCCAATACTACTTTTATTCTCAAGATTTGTTCTCTTTGCTTTATGCAAAAGGGGAGGGAGAAGCTGGTTAATTTTCTTTGAATGAAATCTCTGTAGTTCTTGTTTCTCATCTGACTATGCCAAATAGATTCAAAGAGATACTGGCTCATTTAGGAATTCATATTTGGTCATTTTAGGATTAATGAGAATAATCTTAAGATTATAATATGTTAGGAATATTATGGGATGTACAGTAGATTTCTTTGGAGGCAGAATACCATACATACACACAATCTCTGGGGTGTGATCTTATGTTAGTTGTGAGATTATAGGCAAGTTATTTTAACCTGTTCAGAGCATCACTTTTTCATCTGTAATGTTGGTATTATAATAGTACCTCACAGAATTATGAGTAAGTGATGTTAATCATAAAATGCATGTTCAGATGGTAATTATTGCTACAGTCTCCCTTAGCTTGTAATTTTACAATTTAAAAACACATGATTATCTGTTTATGAATGTGTAAGAGTACTTTTGATTAACCATTACCTTAGATTAACTATGGTGTTACAAAAAAAATTTAGGAGAGTAAATTTTATTCAATAATTTATGAATCAGTTAGCATCTTCTCTATAAGAGATAAATAAGCTCCAAAGAGCTGTACAAAGTCAAAAATATTACAGGCAGAAAGGGGTGGGACAGGAAAGTTAGATCAGCAGAGAACAGATTATTTGTGACAAGGTCTCCTTCCTTTAGGGGAGAACTAAAGAGGGAGGGATAGTCTAATAGGTAGATTACCTCAAGTAATTCCAGATTGACCAGGTAATCCATATTGATTGGTATAGAGGAGTTCATCCCTGGGAATAGTTAAAACTGAAATTAGGTGTTAAGTCTCAGTTTGTTGACTTGGGGTTTAACATGGGTTACTTCATTTTGGACCTGTGATCTCTTTTAATAATAAAATGGACATTTTTAAAGATAAATCTGCTTCATTTCAAGATTGAATTTAAGCAAGGAAACACCTATAAATTAAAAGGAAACTTTTTACTAATAAGGCATTTTAGAATGATGGTTGGCTTTGAAAGGGGTTGAAATTCATATAAAAACTTTTATGATCATTACAGTAAGTACTTTAATTTCCTCACTTAAAAAAACCACTTTAACTTGAAATATTTTAATAGTTTTGCTGTGGTAATTTCTTTCTTCACATCCTGTATTTGGGTTCCACCCTAAAGCAAAAGAGAATATTTGAAATTGCAGTTTGGTGTTCCAATTCTTTAGAAATTAATGTGGCCCCTAAAAGCTCTATGGAAAATCTAATTAAAACAATCAATCAGTTTAGTAAAGTAGCGGGATACAAAATAAATGAACAAAAGTCAGTAGCCTTCCTATACACAAACAACCATTCC
>JAGFMF010011839.1:633798-707829 GCA_019455555.1 Galemys pyrenaicus | reverse complement strand
CGGGGAAGAGGCCAGAGGGTGCACAAGGGACTGAGGTGATGGTGCACGGGTGAAATGGTGGTGGGTACTCCCTGGGGACTACAAATGATGTCAAATAAAGTAAAAAAAAAAAAAAGAAATTAATGTGGCCTTGCTTCAAGGTTTTCCTACTAATCTTATTTTTGATGAGAAACTCCATTGTAACATTGAGGCTTTAAGAACAGAGGTAATGGCTGTTTTTTGTAGGCTTTTTAAAAATTATGTGTGTATATATAAATTATGGTTCACTGTATTTGTTATAATTTAGATTAGTTTTTACTTAGCAGCATCCTCTGTTTCATCTTTACATCCTATATATTACTTGTGTATTGATTCCAAAAATTTAAAGGTCTTTTTTATTTACACATATTTACCCTTGAGTTTTTCACAATGACAGTGATTTTTATAGACCTGCTCACCCATCCTATCTTAATAGGCATTTTCTTTCTTAAGCAATGAAAATGAAAGGAACTTAATACAGTTTTATGAAAAGTCCATAAATAAAGGTAACGAGTGGCAGAACAAAATACAACTTAGTCCTTGAAGCTGACTTGTTCTTTTTTATTTTTAAGTCTTCTATCATGAAGAAAATTGATTTGAGTCCAAGCTACAGTGATTTGTAGGTCTGGATTTACTATTTTAAGTTAATTAGGAGTAGAAGTCTTTAACATCTAGGTGTGTTGACACACCTAATTTACAAATTAGTTAGGGATTGTTTCCTGATGTTGATGATTACATGGAAAACATCAGAAGACATTGTAGAAGAAATGCAGGTTTATCTTCAGATAATACAGAGATTTCTGTTAGTGGACCCAAGAACACTAACCTCATGAGTGTTAGAAGATGAGTTGCTGAGTTACTAGTGTTAAAAGTAATTAATTAATATATTCATTAAGCATTTTCCAAAGGAAGATAATGTTTCATGCATGTGTACTATTTTCCGAGTGCAAATCATTTCAAAGTGTCATTCATAGTATTTTAAATCATGATTCATTGTTTCAGAGTACAAATAGTGAAAGTATAGTTATGTTTTTGATGTTTAAAGGGAATTCATATAATTCAGTGGATTGGAAGATTTTTGCTTATTGTTATAGGATGTGTCACCATGACAGGGAAAACAATATTGCCATTGCTGTGGGAATGGGCACCATTTGGAAACCTGAGACCTTCGAAAAGAGAAGTTAATTTTCTACAAGGTTTTAGATGCCCTTTTGGATTTAGCAAGCTGAGAATGTTATCACATGGTTTCAGACAACCTTCTTTGAAAGTGAAGTATTTAAAGAGAAAGATTTCTGTAAAATCAAACCTCTAAAAATAGTGATTAGAAATGAGTTGTAGGGCCTCCCTGTGGTGCAGTGGGTCAAGCAATGTACTATGAAGCAAACCGCAGCCACTGCAGCACGAGTTCAATCCCTGCCACCGGCCAGGGAGGGGACCCACATGGCGCAGTAGACCTCTCCTGCCTTACCCACTGCTGCCCTCAGCAGTGTGTTTCAGTCAGTCTGCCTGTTCTGCTCCCCACTCTGTCTCTGGTGAATCCTCTCACCTCCTGTGAGTCTGGTCTGTACCCCAGCTCTTGTATGCATAAATAAATAAATCTTTAAAAAGAAATGAGTTGTAAACATGCATTCAAAGTGTCCACAAGGTCCAAACCAGTTTCTCTGATCTAAGTGTTAGGAACAAATCATGCATATCTGAAATGACACTAACAAACACTGTAGAAACAAAAGCCACATTTACACCTGTAGTTAGTGTTGCATGTAAGTCAACTTTTCTTATAGGGCTTACTGTTTCCGGCCAGTGCACCAAAATTGTTACTGAAAGCACATTCCTGGTCAGGGAACTGGAAACTGATACTGGGCAAAAACTGAGAGATACCCTGGAATACCAGATAGCTGAAGGGAAAAATAAATCTGTTATCTGTTATAAGGATTTGGTCACCTGTGCCCAGAGAGGCAAATAAAGCAGACTGTATGCTCCAAGATTTTTAATGTTGAGAAGTTCAAAAGGGGAAGAAGGGTAAAGAGAAGGGAAAAGATTTCAAACAGACTTTCATTTAAACTCAGAATCAGCTGTCCCTCATTGGCACACACCCAGCTAATCAGGCAGGGCCCAGATACACACACTCGCCAAGAGAACAAATCCAAGGCACATGCTAGGCAAACCCAAGTAAGTGGTTAGTCTGGGACAAGAGGGTCAAAATGTACTATACAAGCTGATTCCACCAGAGGGCCAGGGTAGCAACTGCCGTTGTCTTTGAAGATCCTTACTGCCCAAAATTGTTAAAACTGCAAATAACAAATACCAGGAGCAGCCTTTCCATATGTCTCTCTTCTCTGTTCACACCAATATATATCAGCCTTGCTCATTTCTCTTTCCCAGAAGCCCATATTACAGAAGTTCAGCTCATGGCATGCTGATAGTTGTAGTCCAGAAAGTTCGAGATCTTGATGATATGTGAGTAGCAGCACAGAAAATGGCTCTTGTTCCATGTGGCCACAGCAACATTCAACTCCCATCATGCTGACACATACTAAAACACTAGGATAATAATTTTATTTCTCTAGCATGTTAATAATTGTAACGTGTATTAGCATATGATTGATATTGTGAGGCACTGTAGAGATGATGTTTTGCAATTACTAAAATAATTGCGTTGAAATTATTGTACAACATACAAGCAGTTGACATTTATACATTGTTCTTTTGCTAGACTGAACTTTTTTAGGGGAAGAGAATAAAATAGTTGCATTTCTAGGAAGGGCAAAGAGTATTATGCTGAAATGTTGAGTGAATGAATGAATGAAACAGATTGGTAAGCATGTGGACTTTTTGACTAAAAAACAGTCCTAAAAATTAGCTTTTATTGTTCTTTCTTTTGACACAGCTAGGAATGAGAGTAGATGTTTCCTTATTCCTAAACTACTGGAATGGACTAGGACTGGGGTTTTTGAAGAGCCAGGGCTTTGAAGTTGTGAGCATTGGTTGTGAACACTGAGTATTTAGGACAAGCTACAAGGATAGTTGAATTATTGAACAACTTCCCTTTTGTTTTGGGAAGAGGCCCTAGTTTCTTTTTGTATAACTAGTTATTTCTTATCCAGATCTTTTCTCTAACTTTATTACTCAGTGTAGTTACCAGACCAACAGTGCTACTAGTTGGAAGTTTTTTAGAAATGTAAAGTCTCAACCTTTACTCTTAGGTTTACTGAATTTGAATCTTCATTTTAACAAGATTCCCAGAAGATTCATGTTCATTACAGTTAATACTAATCTAGAAAAAATTCTCAGGTTTTTTTCTTATCTTTGAAGCATTAGTTTAAACCCTAAGTTTTTTTTTTTTAATGCTCAAGAAAAGATGAAACTGTTTTCAACTACTATCTTACTATACTGTGCATTTACATTTTGTGAAGATAAAAAACAGCCACTTGCATACTGAATCTTTAAGACTGTATTAGAAAGAGGAAAAAAAATAAAAGTTACAGATTCTGACTGTTTTACTACAGGAGCAAAAAGATTGGGAATTTTAATGCACATTGTTGACTTATTAGGTGTTGAAGCAAAAAAGCTATTTGTCAAATAGGACATGACATTTTATAATGCTTCCATTACACAGTAATCAGCAGACTTGGACCGATAGACTATCAAGAATAGAGGATCAACAGGGAAACTTATTTTGTCAAAGCCTGAGCTTGTTTTTTTAAATTAAACTTTTTTATTTTGAGGTGATTGTAGATGCACATCTAGTTGTAAGGAATACAGAGAGAGACCATGTATCCTTTACCCAGCTTCTCTTAGTGTAACATCTTGCAATTCTATGGTACAGTATAGGATATTGATAGTGATATAGTTAAGATACAGAACATTTCTATCACCACATGTTCCCTCGTGTTCTACTTTTAAAGTGACGTCCACTCCTGCCATATCTTTTAACACATGACAACTGTTAGGGGGAAAGGTAGTCCTAAATGAATTATGGGTGTGTGGACTCCAACCCCCACTCCAGACCATCAGTGTTCCTGAACCACAAATCTGAAAAGATGATTATCGAAGAGTGGATCACTGGGACCTGAGGGTGGAGTTAAGCAGCCAGGCTGGCTATAAAACCAGAGGTGAGCCTGGGGCTCGCTCTCTACTGAGGAGCCAGACCCCTTCCTTTGAAGCCATCTCATTTAACTCGGAGCCAGCTCTCAACGCGCCATTGCTTAGATCTGGTAGGGTGTTTGTAAATTTGTATCCCTCTCTTTTTCCCTTGGCATTATTACTATTTTATTCCCCTTCTTTCATAAAATAAAACCTATTAATAACTTTTGCCATGTGTACCTAAAATTGGAACTTTTTAAAAGTCTTCTGAGCGCGTGGGTGGATAACCCAGTGAAGGGAACCCATTTTATATTAGGGTTGCCCTGTAACACAACCACTAATTACTTTATATTTTTTGTCATTTCAAAAGTGTCATTTACCCTTTTTTACCCACATGTGTTATTTACCCATTCTTAAAATTGGGTTAGAAAAGGATTGCTTGAAGTTAGGAGAAAGGGAAGAGAGGTTGCTGGTTTTGGTATGCTCTAGAGTAGGAGATTTGGATCTTAGAGAACTCAGAAAACTTTAGGGAAATAACTTTAGGAGTAAATAAACATTTTAGGGGTAAGTAAACATTTCTAAAATGGTTTGCCCCTTTTATTTCCTCATCTTCCATTTGGCATTTTTGTTTCCCTTTGCTTCTACTTTTAACTAACCAGCAATAGTTGTTTTTAACTTAGCAGATCTTTCTCCTCTTTATTCCCATTGCTTTTTTCTTCAGATAACATCTTTCACCTAGACCAGTGATACTTAACTGGGGTCAGTTTTGTTTCTCTACTCCCAAGATACACAATATTTTTGGTTGTCATAACTGGGGCTGTGGTGTTACTGGCATGTAGATAGAGGACAGTATTGCTGTGAAACAGCCTATGGAGCACAAGACAGCACCATGACAAGGAACTACCCAGAGTTGTAAGGCTGAGGTTGAAAAACTCTAAGCCATAGTCCACTACTTTAAAAATCACATACTTTATTATCTGTTTCCAACTTTATTCTCATTCATAAGCTTTCAGTAGTTACCCATTGTCCTTGAAATGAAGCCCAAACTTCTGACATAGGTTAAAAACAAGTCTCTTTTTGTTTTTTTTTTGCTTAACCCTCTACTAATGATTCACTGAATACTTGTGTTTTTCCCTCAATACCACTGTGTCATATACACGTTTTTTACTTAGTCCACAGTAGATATCATTCTGTTCTCTATCTTGGGCACACTTCTTTAAAACACTGCAGGCATTTGCCTTTTCTGTGAAGACTTTGTTTCTGCCCTATTGGTAGCTTGACTACATATGCATTTATTATATTACAATGAGCAAATTTGTTTGCATGACTATGCTACCTACTATATTATATCCTTTTTTTTTTCCTTCAGGAAAAGGTATGTGTTTTATTTATTACTGATTTGTCCAGATACTTAGAAAAATTCCCTGTACAAAGTAGGCTCTTAGATATTTAGTTGAAAATAGACTTTTTTTTGAGGGATAAATAATAGTTCAAATAGTTTGGAAATTAGGTTACTGATGAGATACTATAATTTATGTTCTTTGCCATGAGGCGTCTATGTAATATTTTTGCCTCATCATGTTGCTTTCTATCACTACTCTCTTTTCAGCTGTCATTTTGTCTAATGGTATTTTAAATTATATTGGTACTTTTGGTCTCTTCATTCATTATCACAGAAAATTTTATTCTTGGAGTAGATTATCTCTATTTATTGTAGAAACTTACCTTTATAATCACATATATGTGGACTGTCTTCTACCTAAACAGAAGAGCCATAGGCTAATTAACAGTTTTTTGGGGCATGGGATGGAGGAAGAGAAGTGATGTATTCCTCTTTGGAAAGACAAAAAGCATAAGAGGTGTGGGGGGGACATTAACACACTGGACTTATTTAAATTTTTTTTTCTATGTTGCTTCATCGCTACTGTAAGAAAACATTTCATTAACTATAGTAACAAGATCATTTAAGATAATAATTCTTTGCTTTTAGATATATGACTAGAATTTAGGTGTCCTTGTGTAAATCCTGTTTGAGAGGTTGTGATCTTGTTTAAATATTCTTTGATGTGTTGAACTTCTCATAGTTAGGTAATCTAAATTTCCTGAAATTTAAATTTTAAATTAGTGAAGCTTAATTAAAGTTCTATTATTTTTGCTGCACATTAAAGCCGTTATAGTTGTGAACTCTATTATGGAAATGACTTGTTTTAAAATTCTGTCACTTATAATGTAATCATATTATAAAACTATATTTTTATTTTCATCTACAAAAGTTACTTGTGATATAGGCATAGAGGGAAATTGAATTGGCCCAAGATTGCATAGAGGTAGACTGTTTAGCCCAGTGAAACTTTATTCACTGTTATAATTATTGGGTGGGTAGGTAGTTTAGTTGTCTGTCTTATGCAAGTTTAATTTTTCTTATTTCTAACTTAAATCATAGCAGAGGCCTTTTGTGGATTGGGGAATCTAATTTGCCTACAATACTTTACATAAGCATAATGTGCAGGGTGATTCAAAATTCAGAAATCAAGTATTATCTGCATATTGGTTGACTTTATACTGGAAAATATTTTTGTATATTTTATATATCTGTCTATGACATCTTTTTTGAGGAAGTCATCTTTGTGTTTCAGACGTCTTATGATAGAACATTGATTAAAAATAGATTTTGTTATTTCAAGTCTTAAATTTAGATACTTTCCCAAGAATGCATCAGTGTTCCTTTTTTTTTTTTTACAGTTTTATATATTTATGCATATAAGCACTGGGGAACAGGCCAGAGATGTGGGGGTGAGAGAATCCACCAGACAGAGTAGGGAACTGAACAGGCAGATCTACTGAAATACACTGCTGAGGGGAGCAGTGGGCGAGGCAGGAGAGGTCTGCTGTGCCATGTGGGTCACCTCCCCAATGTGGTGGGAGGGTGGGGGGTGGGGTGCAGAGATGGAACTCTTGCTGCAGTGGCTATGGCTTGCTTCACAGTGCTTAACCCACTGCACCACGGGGGTGGGGGGGGAGACCCCCATCAGTGTTCCTTAAAAGAAAAAAAAAACTCCCTTTGAGATGCAATTTAGTGCAGATTTGCTATGATTAAGAAAAGTAAAATGGTAAACATGATCAACTTCCATGTATAAAAAAGCCCTGCCAACTACCAGTAAGATTGCTTACTAATTTTATTATGATCTTAGCTTAAGAGTTTATGCTTTTGTTGAACAGTTTATTATATGTGTACAAATTATTATTTATAAGGCCAGTGAAGTTGATGTACTTTTTTTAAAGTCTGAAACTGTTTCTTTTAATTGAATACATTTAAGTTGATTGCTAAATTTTAGAGTGACTTGTACTCTGACCCTAATATGTATAGAATTTAAAAAAAATTTAAAATCCATTCCTTAGGAATTGGTTCTTTTAAGTGGGGTAGTTCACAGTAGGAAATGATGTAGTGAAATGGGGAGTAGAAAAAGATACATTTTGGAGCATTTTTTTTAAGCTGTATATTGTGCCTTTGAAGCTATTTCTTCATATTACATTGAGAATAGGTAAGTTTCAGTGGAAAAAAATTTGCAAAGCATTTACTTTGCTAAGTTAATTTTTATTCATTAAAGTCTTATAAAGTCAGATTATATGTGTTTCTCTAAAACATCTGTTGCTTTATTTGTTTTTTAGCTTGTTAGGATTGTGGGTTATTTTGGAGGTGTGTTTTTGGGAATGGGGTGGGAAATGGTGGGTGGTAATAAGGACATTAAAAAGGAATATCTTAGAAATTTTACTTGTTTCCTATTCCACCATTCCTGATGTCTTCTATATGTTAGTTATATTAGTTTAGATTAGTGTGGGGATGTTAGGAGTGGCCTGGTTTCTTTCCTTCTTTTTCCTAGCCAAGGAAGTATCGCCTGGGGATGCTGGAGGAGAGGCTAGTTCCGATGGGATCAAAGGCACGAAAAGCAAAGAACCCTATTGGCTGCCTTGCTGACAGGTGTAAATCAGGAGTACCCATCAATATGGTTTGGTGGAACAGAGTCACAGAAAACAATTTACAGGTAAAAATAACTTTATTAGACATTTTTTGAAAGTGAATATCTTGGCTACTTTCTGTGTCTGTGTGGGATGGTGGGTGTGAGATTGGCTAACTTAGCTGGTATACTTAGGTGATTTCTTGCTTTTCTTAAAATCAAAGTAAGATTAGTGTCCCATTAACCAACTAAATGATTTTATTTGGTAGCTTTTTCAGCTTTCTTTGCTTGTAGTACATTTCCCTATCCTTTTATTAAATTTATTTTTTCTCTTTTGTATTTTGTTAAAGAGTTAAGTTCAGGCCCTTTAAATACACACAGTTAATGGGTACTACTTGCAAAAGTTTTAGTATAAAATTTATTACAGAGAATCTTGACAGGTGCTGGCTCTACAGCCAACTTCAATAGTATGTCATAGACTAAATAGACTTCAGTCAACATCAGTGGTAAATAATGAAAATGAAGTTTTATAACTCAAAAATTAGCCTTCGTATAAGATTTTGAACTACTATGGAATAAAATTATATTCAGTTTAAATTTGGATTGAACTTACTATAGTCTCATTTAAAGAAATTGGTCATTTTTTAATATAGTCCATTAATTACAATTTTAATTTTGCTGGAATTTCCCTCCCAACTCACTGAGTATTTAAAATATATTCTAGCCAAAAGCTTATAATCCCACATATATATCACACAGAGAAAAGATCATAAAGCATTAACAGCTTGGTTTTACTTCTGTCATCAATCTTACATTATGAAGAGAAGTTCTATAATGTTTTTGTCTGTTCAATATTGTAGGGTAGCAATATCTGTGTTTCCTTGGACACAGGCATAAAGATATATAACAAAATACTATAAAACATGGTATTTGCCCCAACTGAAAATTTGGTAGTATTTTCCTAAAAATAAGGAAAACTGGAGGGAGAGCTTTTCCACTAATCAACTGCCATATTTAAAATTTCAGTGAAAAGTTTTGGGTATGTTATGAATAGCCAATATAGTTTACTGTATTTTTTGCCTTTGGGATAAGAGGAGAGAGATGATGTGGATTGTTAGAATTATTTTTTGGTTTTAAAAAGGATGTGTGAAAATAAACTGAATCCTAACCATAGAAGTGGAACCTACCTGTTATAGGTTGCAGGGTGAAATAGTGATGAAATGCAGAGACTCAGCTATTTGACTTCTCCACTACTGCTCCCCTTATCCCATTGGCAGACTTGAGATACCTTTTTTTAGCACAGCTTGAAAATGATTAGGTTAATATAAAATAAATATCAGAATTATGATTTACTTTTAATTAGAATAGCTGGTAATAGATTTGTATTCGTGTGTGGAAGATTGAATTGCTGTTATCTGAATCTAATATTTCAAATACTTCTATTATTTTATGCTTCAAGTAGCTCCAGTAGTTCTTTTCCTTAATGGAAATAAGGAATGCCTTTTTACTTGGTCTGATACTGGAGTAATAGTAGTACCTGCCTGACACTATCAGTGTAGATGGTGGTTTTGAAAAATACCCTCTTGTCTCCATCACTATCTTTATGGATTTCCAAATTGGATACCTGGTCTTTTGTACATAGCAAAGAGTATGTCAAAACATTTTTTTTTCTATTGGGATTTTTATCTTTTGTTGTATAAGAAAAAATAATTTGTGTGAGTCAACTCTGTGCCAGTTTTCTTATGATTACTTTTTAATGTTTTATATTTTTTACATAAGAAATTTAAAAGGATTGGTAGTAAAATATATTAATCTTTCCTGTTTCATTTGCTTTCTGTAAAGCTTAGGTCTCCTCAGTCTTAAAGTCAGAGAAGTATGTATATATATTTTAATAATTATAGCTATGTTTCGTAAATGATTATGCCAGGCACTGTGCCATGCTCTTTACATAAATTGTTTTTTCTGGTCTCCCCAGTTGCTTATGGACAAATACCCCCTTAAGTGAAGAAACATCTTGTGAAATGCTGAGTAATTACTAAGGTTAGCACAGTCAGTAGAGGAACTAGAGTTAGAGTTTGAATCCATGTTTGTCACACTTAAAAATCTCTTCACATCAGTGTTTAATCTCACTGGTTAACTCAACTTTATAGTGCAACTTTATTTTTGAGAGTACATTCGTGCATAGTTTTTCAGATAGGTTCTGTAACTTAGGCATGACTTGCAGCATTTATTACAGCAGTTTTTTCCCCTTGTGATTGATGTCATTAAAAAACCTTTTTTTCTGGACTTTTAAAACATTTCTTTATATTGATTTCACAGTCTTGACCTAACATCTTGTGAAATTTCTCTACTTCTGAAAACTAAAGAAAACCAGCTAACCAACCCTCAAACAAAAATCTTAAAGCAGAACCAACAAAAGCTTTCCCTGAATGTTTCCACCTGACTCATAATTTCTTTCACTTTCCTAAGTGCTGGAGAGTCCCATGATTCTCAACCTTTTCATACTTAATAATCTTTTTATTTATTTTCCACTGTTAATCTTATCACATGAAAGAACCTGATGACTGAACATAATTATAAAACATTTATGTTACAAAACAATTATCATATTTGTTTATGCTCATTCTAGATATTTATATATGCTGTGTAAATGTACTCATTAGATACTCAAAGAAACTTAATGGTAATGAGTGTTTGAAAAATTCATAATGCCCTCTGCTCGCCATTACTGTTTGTTGTGTCCCCACTTGGGGACATTGTAGTAGATTCTATTTTCTTATTTCTTTACCACCTATTTATTTCTTGAATGCCTGCAGTTTGGTGTCACCAATTTTTTCTGAGACTACTTTTGAAACGTTTGTCAGTGCTCTCCTTAGTTACCATATCCAGCAGTTCTAACCCATGCTTAGTGCTGCCGCCTTTTTATTTGTGAAACTCTTTTTCTTTGCATCCTTGACTTTTTATTTCACCCGGTTCCTTGTGAATTCCCGCTTTGCTTCCCCCTGTATGCCTAAGATTCCTAAAATCTTATTTCTATTTAGAATTATTTTTTAAAAAATCCAGATTTTTTTGTGCCTTGTGATATTTGCATGTAGATTATATTTTGCTGTCACTGCTATCAGTGATAGACACTGCTGTCACTTAGCATGTCTTACCTCAGTGTATTTTTCTGTTCTCCAAATAGGCTGCTTTTACATTCCCATATTCCTCCTTTAGTTCATAGATTTATTATCTTCCCAGTCACTTTGGCTATATATCTTTACTTCTTCCTTGTCATCTTCCACATTCTACCATATATTATGAGAAGGAAACTACTGAGGTTTGACTTACTCAGTAATTAAAATATACTACGTTGGGCAATTTACATTTGCCGTCGTATTCAGATTTTACTATAGTACTGACATAGTATCTCCATTTCACAAATATGGAAATTGCGGTTTAGAAAGCCTAATTGTTAGTCAGTAATATTGCAGGGATTCTGACTATATCGATTTAATTCTAAATCATCAAATCTATTTTATTACATTGTCTGCCTTAATCACTATTCTTTAAAATTCTGTAGTATTTTTTCTTTATGTTTTTACCACTTTTGTCATAGTTTTATCCCCAGCATATCTTTAGAATAATTTTTATTAACTTCCTCAGGATAGTCTACCTTCTAGGACTATTTTCCTTTAACTATCTGCACATAATAGAGTCTAAATATAAAGTCATCGTATCTCATACAATGTAAAATTACTGTTAGTTTGCTGTAGGTTGAAGCTCTGTTCCATTTTTAACTAAGCATGAAAAAACTTTCCTCCCTGTTCCTTCACAGACTATCTTCTCTGAATACTTACAGAAATACCTCAAGTAAAAAAGTTTGTCTTTGACTGCTACCACAGTCACTAGAGTTGTTTAATAATTATTTTGTTCTGTTTGTGTTGTTTATCTATTCTCACTGGATTGTAAATGTTTGAGATTAGGTATGTATTTGTTATTCTGTACCCTTAGATGTTTTGCTTGTGTCTCTGTAATTCTTACTGTTTAGTTTTCTTACAGTAGGTAATATGTGCAGTTTGTTATTAGACATACATATCTAAAAAGATTGAACATAGATTTTCTGGCCACCATATTTTACCATTGGTTAGTTTATTATCACAACTGATTTAGGATAAAAGATGGTAATTGTTTTGAAATATTAGAGGATCTTTTCTTTATTTTTAAAAACTTAGTTTAACATTGTCTAAGTATTTGTGGTATTGCTTAATCTTCTGAGCTTTGTAGTAGTCTTAATTACTTCTTGATAGTGTTAAGTGACAGAGCTCCATTTTGTATTTTTCTCATCATCTCAGTTCAGTCACCAAACAAGTCATTTGTGAAGTCACCTGTGGCTTCTCATCAGCAATACTTTATTTATTAACGTACAAATTCACTTGTATCTTTCCTGGGATGATACATGTCCCTCTTCTTTACCAGTCTTATGTGTAAATTAAAGATTTTTTATACAATTCAGATGCCTTTGTATAGGTTGAAGGGTTTTATTGCCTGCCTTCCAGAATTGTGAAGATTCATATTTCTAAGCATAATGGATAGCTACAAAATGTTCATTCTTCCAGTTTCACTTCCTTACTCTTAAATTTGGTCTTCATTTATATTTATTTAAGGATGATGTCAGTTACATTAAGATATGTATGGTATGATGGTATATATACAATGGGGCAGTGATGTTAAGTATCTTGGGGGCTCACATTTTTAATGCTGACTCACTTTAATATTTTTAAAAATTAGTTTAAAATAATAGTGTGTTCCCATAAGAGCTAGGTGTTAACTTGAATGACAGGGTCAGAGATACATGGTTTTGTAAGTGTCTCAGGGTAAATTGCAGGTTAAGTATTACTCACAGTAATAACATGTTAAATAGAATCATACTCATTTTTGTCTCAGACCGTTAGAAATAGTGGCATTTTGAGTCATATTATTAGTATTATTATTGTTTCAGCTTACCTAGCAAAGTGAGAACTGTTGGACTGTTGAGTGTATTAAGGGGTTCATACTTGTCAACATTCCTTATAATCCCTTGCAGTCTAAGAATAGCCTATCTTACAGGAAGTGTTTAATTATATTAGAAGGCTTACATTAAAATCTGTTT
Source organism: Galemys pyrenaicus (assembly GCA_019455555.1). Lineage (NCBI taxonomy): Eukaryota > Metazoa > Chordata > Mammalia > Eulipotyphla > Talpidae > Galemys > Galemys pyrenaicus. The sequence continues at coordinate 694,641 of JAGFMF010011839.1, read as the reverse complement.
GCCCACAAATTCTGTGAATTTCAATTGCTTGTTACTGGTTCTTTTATGGAAAGGTTTTACAAACTCATTGGAATTACTTTAAACTTTAGCTACTTGTTTCATTTTGGTATTATCAAGTAATTTCTTATATTTAGAAATGATCCCAGGTAGTAGGATCCTTTGAGCTTTACATGGAAGGATTGGAATTTGGAAGAGTACAACCTCAACCTGTGTATTCAGGCTTCCTCGGTACTTTGAAAAGTTTTAGAACTGTGGTGCAGCTGAAATGGAATTACTTCAGATGAACCACTTTCTCACTCCCAGCCCATCCCAGGCTGTCTTCTTTTCTATTCCTTTCTATATCTGTTTTTCTGTAAACCTTAAACATTTTCCTCAAGCCTATTTTTCTCAGTTTTGAGCAAATGGCTTGTATTCTTTACAGATTGGGAAAAGGCTATGGAAAATGAATTGCCTCATGTTGACTTTCTACCTGCAAACATTTTCATTCACATCCTTTCTTGTTTTTCTTCCTGTCTCAGCCAAACAGTTGTTACTTCATGTTTTAGAACCCATTATCTTTATCCATTGATTCTACTACTTCTTTTTAGTTTCAAATTGTCTTTCCTTAGCATTGATTTCTTGCTCCTAGCTGATAAAACATGCCATGTTTCATCTCTCCTCTTCTGGAACCTCTGAGCCAAGGAATGCTACATGAGGAAAAGGTTCTATGGTCAGTGCATTTGGGAATCTTTGCAATGTAATTTGAGAAATAGTTCTCACTTATTTTTGCTGCTTTTCCACTTCTCATTTACCCCTAGTTCCCTGTATTTGCCTCTTACTGGGACCATTCTATTGAAACTGTTACAGTTACCTAATTACCAAAATTAACTGTTCTTGCATATGCTCTCATATTTGACATTGTTGATCCTTCCTCTTTCTTTCAAATTTTTGTTTTCTTATTAGCTTTTAGACTATTTTATATTAGTCTCTTTTGAGGATCGCTTGTCTTTTGCCCTGCTTCAGGAACCTCCCATAAGCTCTATCTCAGCTCTCTTCTGTTTTACTCTAGTGTCCTTTGGTGATTTCACATAACTTGGGTTCCCTGTGGGAATCAAATGTGAATAAGAGAGAAGCTAGCATTATATATATACATATATATATGTGTGTATATATATGTATGTATGTATGTATTTTTTAACCCTCCCAGTCCTTTGCACTTACTCTAACTAGCTTTTTCTGAACAATCTCATCTATATGACGTAAGATTTCAAAATTCAGTATATCTAAAAGGAATACTACATCTTCTACTCAAACCTGTTCTTTCATTCATGCACATCTGTATACATTCATTCACAATTCTGCACCATCTGTCTTGGTTATTTGATGTCACCCAGTTTAATTTGTGAACTCTTCTGGCTTATTCCCTCTTTTTTACCTGTCACATCCTTTAGTCGCCAAGATCTGTTGATTGTGTGACTTTGAAATTGTCTTCACCCTTTATATTACTGAGATAGAATTTAGATATAACCACATTTCTTACCTGGATGATTGCTACTGTAATCTCTCACTTAGTTTCCTGCTTCTGGTTTTGTTTTTTAAACTACCACCTTTATGATTATGGAATAAAATTCAAGTTCCTAGGAAAAGTATTTAAGCTGTTTCTTGATCTAACCCTAATTACTGCTGTTGAATTGTTTGTACTGATACAGAGAAAAGTACCATGATATCCCTGCCTCTGTCTCTGAATATTCTCTTTGAAAATGTGTTTTGCTCTCTGTGCCTTTCTTCTTCTTGATTCAGCAAATGTGTCATTTAGGATTAATTCAAACATATATGGCCTTAGCCTAAAGAGACATTGTTAGACATTTGCTTACTTTTCCCCAGGACTTACACTGCTCTAATTAATTGTGTATATAATTTGTCTTATATAGACAGATGATTGTGTATGACACATATTAGAAACTTTTTTATTTTTGATATGTGGATTTTCTGAGCTCTTGGGAGCATGGCATTGCTTTCAGGGTATATTTTGTGAAATGCCACTCTGAACTTCGAGAACATAGTCACTGTTTTATGTATCTTTTACAGTGTCTAGCACGGTGCCTAATGTAGGATCTTGTATGTACTAGGTATTCAGATGACTGAAGGAATGGACCTAAATTTAAAATTATCTGCTGAAGTAGGTATTTGACTGACTAATTTTAGTTCTGCAATGTAATACTTTGTATAGTTTCTTTTTTTTGGGGTGCTGTTTCATAACAGCATATCATTGTGGAAGACCATTGAAAATTTTTAGTATCTGTTAAATTTTGTGATTAAATGTCAGGATTTTTGGTTAGAGAGACTTCCTCTACATAAATTTTATTATGCATTGTGACAAGTAGGTTTCATTTTTATATGTCTACTGAAGAATATGTGCATTAGTATAGAAGAGTTAGAACCATTTAAAGTAATTCTTGCCTCTCTGGAATGTTGACATAGTCACATTCTCCTGGTCTACTCATTAAATGACCTAAATAGATATATTTGCTTCTTTTTTAAAGCACAGTAATATTTTTTCTAGCTTTGTTGAAATAATTAACATACATAGGGAGAGGGACACGGAGAATGAACTAGGTGCTATGTCTTCATGACCATTAACACTACTATTGCTGGAGGACTTTGAAATGTAAATAACTATTCAGTGAAAGACCAACAGTTTCATCTCCCTTTCTTTTAATGTCATAAGTTCTCTAAATCAGTTTTTCCTGTCGATAGATTCTCTTGGTCTGAATTTAAATACTTTATATGTCAAGTAGATTCTTATGATAATACAACTCTATTCAGTTATATGGAAATAAGAGTAAACTGTAAGTGGTTTCATGATTTACGAATCTTAGCAAACTCTCTTAGAAGCTTTTTGTAAGAGTTATACCTTATTGAGAAAGACTCAGATGCTACAGAGATGTACAAAGGAAGCAAAAATGACCTCATTTCCTTCAGCGCAGAGGTAACATATCTAGATTAACATTTTAGTGAGCATTTTTGTTAGCATCCTTTTACACACATGTGCGTGCATGTGTGTAATATGCAGGTTCCCCTGTTTTCTCTTAGGTATGAGTACACCATTTTACAGAAATAGCAATTTAGTTAATTGCTGTGGTGTAGACTAATTTTTATTTTATCTTTGCTTAATAGTATACATGGTAAATAAAAATATGTTAAGCCATGGGATTACTAATGGATACACATTATTGTATGTACCAGAATCCACATAGCCAGATCCCTACTGATACTTCCCCACAGTATCATTAAAAAAGTAATTGCTAAACTTAATCTTTCCTACTTATGTAATTTTCTTCTTAGCTTCACTTCCTTGATGTGGCATGTTAAATCAAAGGGTATGCTTATTTTTCATTTTAATACCAGACTAGACCAGACCATTCTTACTATTCACTGATTTTCACTTGGCAAGTTTTGATATATACCTGCTGCTTTTCCCTTAAAATAATCAAATTAAAATAGGAGAACTTCTATTTAAAAAATTCTGATGTGAATCTCTTGGAAACAATAGTAATAGTTTTTTCCACTGTTTCCACCAGTTTGGTTCTGATTTATTTAAAAACCTTATTCCTTCTAATGGGATGATTAAGTTAGAGGACTCAGTTTGCTTCAGAAAATTTGTAAACTATGATATTTCACAATATTATATATATTATATTTCATAATATTAATGGTATTTATATGTTAACTTTTAACTTACAAATGAAATATGATTGGTCTATAGTAGATCAATTCTGAATAATGCAGACATTGAATATATTTTGATAATTTTAAATTGACTATATTTGGATATTTTTTTAAATATGGGGAAATAACTGTTCATCAAATTTTAAAAAATCTTGTGGAAATGTGAACTTGGAGGTTATGGTTAGTCATTTGACTTCTCTTTTCCATTTTACCCTGTTCCTCTTAATTTTGTGTTATTTATGAACACTAAAGATTAAACTAGCCCTGTTTAGGGCTGCTCTTGATGCTCTTAGGTCTCATCTTCTTATACCTTCTATGATCGTTTTATTAAAACAAAATACTTACCTGTCGCTTGCCTTTCTTCCTCATTAGTATCCCTTCCTTTTCAAATAATTCACTGTTAAAGAGTGTACAAGAAATACACATTCACCCCTATTCTACATCCTAAGTATTTCTCAAATTCAATTATTTCTACGCATACCATTGTCAGTTAGAGTCAATATTTAATGGCATGAATTTTTAATTATCTCAATTAGAAGACAGTAGTGAAGATCAGAGTTTGGCATGATAGGTTTTGGAAGAAAAGGAGATAAGGTTAAGATTAATAAACATTTTACCTTTTTTTTTTCCTCTCTTTAATTGACTTAATTCAGTTAAAGTGGGAATTGGTCTTGATATAGAGGAAGTAGAGACCTGGTTAATGTATTTCAGGTTAAAGTTATTAAATAACACTTTCCTTCTCTACCTTTCACCCCATTTCCCTTCCTTTTTCTCCTCTTCTTTTTTTCTGCTTTTGTCTCTTGTTCTCTTTTAACCTGACTAAAATGTGGTAGATGAATTGGAGGTGAACAAGACTGTAGTGAGATTGGTCCACTGGAATCAATTGGCAGTAAGCCTATTGGAGATGATGGTAGCCTAGACTAGGGCTCTTACTGACAATGGTATGGGTAGAAATAATTGAATTTGAGAAATACTTAGGATGTATAATAGACTCTATGGTTTCAAAGTTGTCTACATTATTAAAATGTTACCGAACTGTCACCTGATTTGTCAGTTTAAGAGAGAGATGATACAGAAAGTACAAGTTGGAAAAGAAAAAAGCAATCCTATAGGGAAGTAATTGATTTGTGCACAAATTGTTTGATATCATAATTGCAGAACACCTCTTTACTAGTGGGTGTCTTATCTAACCAAAACAGGGAGTTTGCTTAATTTTACATATTGATAACATAATATCAAATTAGGAATATGTTGTGTTTTGAAAACATTATCACTAGCTTTGTCTTCTGGCCACAATGGAAGAAAAGGGATTGGATTTACCCTCTTTCCAGAAACATCTAAAAATATAACAAAATATATGAAACAACAGTTATCAAGACTTTAGATATCAGATAATGAAGGATATTGATCCTTATGGGAAACAAATGAGGTAAACTCTGTAATTACCCTACTTCACTGTGTGGAGTGAGTTTCTAGGCCTGGTGATAGAGTTGGAACTCAGGTAGAACTTAGTGCTGTATGTAATGGGTGTGACCAAATTAGAAGTTCACAGAAGCCAAGATGGCTATAGTTCATGAGAAAAAGTACTAGAGAAGAAAACACTCACACAAAGAGAGAACTTTGGATATTTCGGAAGTTTCCCTTTGAATGTTTAGCTAAGTGCTGATCAGAAGATGGTGAATCTTCTTGATCTGGAAGAAGGATTCCTAAAAAGATAGTAGGAACTAATTCTCCTAGCTCCCACAAAGCAAGGAGTAATTTATATTTTTACCATGAATGTCATATTTCATGAAATATCAAGGAGGGTAATAGGAAGTCTTTTCTCTCAGTAATGTGGCCAAGTTAGCCTTAGAATAAATGTTGCCTAAGGATCTTTCTAATAAAGTTTTAAAGTAAGACCTGAAGAAGCAAACTAATTTTTAATCAGTTTAACTCTAATGGAGAACAAAGTTCAAGAATATTCATAGGAATAAAAAAATATTCAATAGTCAACAAGATAAATATTTAGCATCTCAGTCAAAAATTACCAAACATTCAAAGTAGGAAAGTATGACCCATTTAAAGAAGAAACTATAATCAAAATTGACCTAAAATGTCATATAAGTAGTAAATAAGAACATGAAAGCAGTTACTATAACTATTCTACATGTTCAGGAGGTTATTCATTAGTATATACATGGAATATATGAAAATTCAAATTAAGCTTTTAAAATTTAAAGCTATAATGACTTAAATAAAAAATATATTGAATGGGATTAATGGCAGGTTAGATGTTACATAAGAAAAGGTCAATGAATTTGAAGGCATAGCAATAGAAACTATCCAATAGCAGAGAAAATGTAAGCTGTGGGATAATTTGAAACAGCCTAACACGTTTATATTTGTAGTCCCTGAAGTATAGTGGAGGAGGAGCGCACAGAAATAATATTTATTAATGGACATTTTTCAACTTGGATGTAAACTAGTAACCTCATGGATTAAAGAAGTCCAATGAATACAACCACAAAAGAAACATGAAAAAAACAATAACAAAAACTATGCCAAAAGCAACCAGAGGAAAAACCCTTTTTTGAAGAACAAAGATACAGACGACAACATATTTCTTCTTGTAACTGGTGGAAGCTAGATTGTAGAGCAGTAACTTTAAAATTCAGAAAGAGGAAAAATGTCAACTTAGAATTCCATCCTTAGAAAAAATATCATACATGATTGTGGTCACGTGATTACATGTAAATAGGCTGGTAAAATTCAAGTACAGTGTGTAGTTTTGTTAAACTTACAGTACCAATGATAGTTTTATGGTTTTGAAAATATGGTAGAGTTATATAACATGTTATCTTTGGGGGAAAGATGATGGAAAAGTATCACTTCTTGTGAGTCTTAAATTATTCCCAAAAAAACCCAAACTGAATGTTTACCCTGACATCCCAAATGCCATACAGTATGTGGTATTTTCCTTTGGCCCTAGCAGACCAGGATAATCAGTGGATAAACTTAAGAAACACTATATTAACAGCACAGAGTGTTATGGCCAATAAGCCGAAAAAAGGAAATAAAATGAAATCATAAATACATTCATTTAATCCCAAAGAATACAAAACAAGGAAAATGGAACTAAAGGACAGGTAGAACAAATGGAGAACAAATAGCAAGATAAGGGGCGTAGATTTAAATCCAGTCATACAGTAGCCACATTAAATGTAAGTATTCTAAACACCATAATAAAAAGATTGAGATTTTCACATTGGATTGAAAAAAACTAGTACAAGGATACAACTGTATCAGACTGACAAGAAACCTATTTTAAATAAAGACAAAAGTAGGTTGAAATTTATACCATGCATGTCAGGCAAATTATTTAATAGCAGAGAATATTAGTAGGGACACAAAGGGTTATTTAATAAAGGTAAAGTGGCAATTCTTTTAAGAAGATGTATACATCTGAAATGCACAGATTACCAATATTAGAAGTAAAACAGGTGACATCAGTAGAGTCCACAGATATTATAAAAGGTTTTCTAAAAAACTGAAAAGAAAATAGTTTCTAGGTGTTTGTGTGAGGTCATCATTAACATGACACCAAAATCAGAGGAAGACATTGCCTAAAAAGAAAAAATAAAATCAGTATCTCACGTGTATAAATGTACAAATTAATAAGATTTTAGCATATATATAGTTTGATAATATACCATATATATGTGTGTGTGTTGTTTATGATGTAAATACAGAAAAGGATAATACATCATGGAGAACTGGAACTTGTCCTAGTAATCTAAGATTGGTTTAATATTTAAAAAATCTTTTGATATATAATCATATTACCTAACCAAAACTTATTATAGGTATCTCAGTAGATATAGGAAAAATGTGTTAAAATCCAACATCCATTCCTGGTAAAAACTCCTAGCAAACTAGAAATACAATGTTGTGTGGTTAATCTTAAAAAGGATATCTATGAGAAAAAGACTAACATAACATTAAAAATGTTTTTCTCTTAAGATTGGAAGGCAAAAATGTCCTGTTACCACTTTTATTTAGTATTTTAATGGATCGTCTACTGCAGTAAGGCAAGGAGAAATAAAAGCTATATAGATTGGAAAGAAAAAAGGAAAAATAAAGATTTCTTCACAGACATAATCTATAGTAAAATATAAATCATTTGTAGCTAGTTAGATGGACTGTAGCCCCAAAACAGCTGGAGGAGAACAAATAAATGAATTCTTTCAAGTTGCATGATACAAAATCAGCATACCCAACTCAATTTTATTTTTCTCTTATTGTGCTGAGGGGTGGCCTCCCAAAAGATATGTTTTTTAAAAAATTTTAAATTTATTTTTTACAATATTTGCCTTCTTTTCAAGTGTGGTTCCCATAGAGTTTCCACCACCAGTTCACCCATGCACAATCACCAAAGTCCCTTGCGCTCTTCCCATCCCGGCCTTGATCCCACTTCCTCTCTCTTCCCTGAGGTTGACTCTGATTTGTAGTTGTCTGCTTATTTTTGTTTTGTTTTGTTAGTTTTTCCCCTTTGATCTCCTGTAATTCTCCTATAAGCGAGACCACCCGGTATTTTTCTTTTTCCTTCTGACTTACTTCACTGAGCATGATCCTTTCAAGTTTCATCCATGTTTCTGCAAATGATTCTAGTTTATCTTTTTTGATGGCTGAATAATATTATATTCCATTGTGTATATATATTGCATTTTCTTGATCCAGTCATCTATTTTTAGGCATTTGGATTGATTGCATGTCTTACCTATTATAAATAATGCTGCGATAAACATGGGGGTGCATGTATTCTTTAGACTTGATGTTTTTGTGTCCTTTGGGTAAATCCCTAGGAGTGGGACTGCTGGGTCATATGGTAGCTCCATTTTTAGTAGACTGAGGAACTTCAGTACAGCTTTCCATAGAGGCTAGGCCAATTTACATTCCCACCAGCAGTGTAGGAGAGTACCTTTTTCACCACATCCTTGCCATCATTTGTAGTTGCTAGTTTTTTTAATGTGTGCCATTCTTACTGGCATCAGGTGGTATCTCGTGGTGGTTTTAATTTGCATTTCTCTTATTATGAGGGATGTTGGCCATTTGCATTTCCTCTTTGGAATGTCTTCTGCCCATTATTTAACTGGAGTCTTTACTTTGTTTTTGTTGAGTCATGTGAGTTCTTTGTAGATCTTTGTGATCAGTCCCTTATCAGTTGTATGGAGTGCAAAACTTTTTCTCAGTCAGGGAATGTCTTTGTTTTGGATAATGTCTCTTTTGCTATACAGGAGCTCTTTAGTTTGATGGGACCCATCTATTTACCTTTCCCTTTATTATCTTTGCCTTAGGTGATGTGTCTTTAAAGATGTTGCTGAAATGTATATACTGTAGTGTTTTGCCTATATCATCTTCTATATATTTTTTAGTTTCAGGTTTTATGTCTAAGTCTTTGATCCATTTGAGTTGGTTTTTGTGCATGGTCAGATTAATTTATATTAAATTCTGGGGAATGCAGACAGTCTGTGGTGACAGAAAACTGATAAGTGGTTGCCTGGAAACCAAAGTAGGGGAGCTGAGAGGAATGGGAGGGAGCAATTTAAAAGAGGCTTATGGAAACTTTTGAACATGAAGGATATATTATCTTGATTTGGTAATGGTTTCATGGTTGTTTACCCTGTGTCAAAAATTATCAAAGTTTACATTTGAACTATGTCACTTAAGCTAAATAAAGCTGTTAAGAAAGAGTCACAACATCATGTTTCATTCCAAGATAGAAAGATTAGAAACAGCAACTTATAAAACTGCTTAAGACAAGTAAAACAAGTTGAACTTATTATAAGGAACTGTGCCATAGAAAGTATTTCATTGTTTAATGAGTTTACTGTGTAATTAAAAAAAAAACAAACCAACTAATAGGAATATATTGGTGGTTCCTCAGTCATGCATCCCATTACCTTAAGACAACTTTCTTTTTCTAATAGACCTTTTTGACATATTTGTAATGAAATATTACATAATAATCTGTATTGTATTTCATTTGATATAAACCTCATTTACCTAATTTAAAAACTAATGATTGTACCTTTTATTTTGTTGCAGTGTTTATGGAATTAGTGGGGCTAATTTATTGTCTTAAATAATGTATTCTGTTTGTAGTGGATGCCTCCAGAATATTAAATACTGGGTTTTTTACAAATAAGTTTCCATAGAATTGTGTGATAACATAAAAGTGTATTATCCCTAAGTTATAAACCTCAACATAAAATTACTTCATTTTTTAAAAGCATTTTTGGGTCTCATTTAGATAGGAATTACACTATCATTTTGGTTGGGTTGGATATCTGGATTAAGACATTAATTCTTTCATTAAAATGTTATTAATTACAACTGTGATTTTTAAGCTAAAGGCCAGAATCTTGATTTAGTATATTTCTGTGCATATATAACAGGTAGGGTCATATCCAGCTTTTGTGGGATGAAGCCATTTGCAAAACTCACCTATTAAAAAAGGCAAAGCACCTGTTGGTTTTTTGGCATAAAAATCGCAGTGTAAATTAAAGTTTATAGAAGTGAATATCTTTTGACTTGAATAAAGGTACATTGAATCATTTAATTTATGAAATGAAAATTAGGATTTAGAACATGAATTGAGATCATCCTAGAAATAGAACTATAACCTGTATTTGAAAAACACTAATATTATAGGGGGACATATGTAGATAGTTATTAATGAATTATCCAAATCAGGGCAAAAATAATAAAGCTGATATTTCATTGTTCATTTTCTTGTTTATTCCATTCTTTTTAGTTATACAAACAATATATATAATCTTTAGTCTTCTTTCTCAATATAACCTTCACCTCCTAAAGTTAAAACAAGTAGTTTATTTTCTGATGAATAGATATTTTAATTTGATAATGGTTTCAGTTACCAGTTTGCCTTATCTTTCAAAAAATTATTAACATTAAGGGTGTGTGCCTGTACTATTCTGGTAATTTATAAAACCATTGTTTTAAACCAGTAATATTAAAACAGTTTTTAAAGGATTTGACCTTCTGTTGTAGGTATTATTTTAATGTTATTATGAAAAGTATTCTTGTTATAATTTCTCATTTTTTTACTTTAAATATCTGATAGTTCTTTTTTTTTTTTAAAGATTTATTTATTTATGCATACAAGCACTGGGGTACGGGCCAGAGGTGTGGAGGGTGAGGGGATTCATCAGAGATAGAATGGGGAGCAGAACAGGTAGACTGACTGAAATACACTGCTGAGGGGAACTTGGGTGAGGCGGGAGAGGTCTGCTGCACCATGTGGGTCCGCTCCCTGGCCAGCGATTAAACTCATGGGCTGCTGTGTGGTGGATGCTTTACAGGGTGGTGCTCAACCTGCTGCGCCTCTAGGGAGGCCCCTGATAGTTTTCTTATCTGGAACAGGAATTTATATTATCTGTTTTGGTTACTTTATTCTCTTAATCCTAGATTTTGGTTTTTGTGTTTTATGTAAATCAGTGTAATTAGTTTTTCTTCCATTTAAGTTCTTTTATCTTTTCTCTGACCTTAAATACTCAAGTTGAATATGATGAACTCCCAAACTATCTACTAAAAGGGGAAATACTTTGCTATCTTAAATCAGGAAAATAAAAAGGAGGGAGGATTACTCTGTTCTTTTTATTTCTTAATTAGAAATTACTGTTGGATAGTCTTTTTGCATACACATAAATTGTTGAAGCTCTGAAAACTGCAGTTTGGTGTGTCTATGACTGTATATCTATAATTTGAATAATTTCTCTTGTCATAGTTTTTGGGGGTCCTTTGTAATTTTTTATAAAGACATTTTAGATATGATTTGTTTGGTGAGGGTAGTAGTTTTCTTTCTTCCCTTTTCTCCTTCACTGGATCCCCTAAAATAGACTTTCAAATTAATTTAATATAGATTTAATTTAGAAAAGTTCAGCTTTGAAATCAGACAGTATGTTATTCATGGTAAATGTGGGATATAAGTGAAATGGAAGCCTGGCAATATTTATTTCTCAGAACTGTGTTACTAAAAGTATTTGTATGCCTCTATAATTTTCCTTGTTAAGTTTGTTGTCTCTTTGTAATCTTGTAATCCTGAATTTTCCATTTCTTGCAGGCATTGGGGACACTTTTACTAAGATACCTGGTTGTTTTTGTCTTGACTTTTACATTCTAAAATAGATTTGAGAATAACTGGCACATACTATTTTAGCTTTCAAGTGATTCTGTTAATATTGGGATTACTACATATGCAAAATACATTGGATTTTATTTTCTACCCTAGAAGTTGAGGAATTGACCATACTTTTAAAGGACATGGCTCTGGTTTTGAATTTTGAAGATTTTAGAAGAGAATATTTTTCTTCTCTTTGGAAATACATTTTGGATTATTCTTTTTCAGAATTTCATGTTTTAGATGTGGTAGTAAAGAGGTTCTTTCTGTATATTTAGTATATTCGCAGTAAACCCAAATTAACCTTACTTTTATTTAATTGTATCTGGCACTTAGCTAGTACTAGTGTTAGGGGGAAAGGTAGTCCTGAATAAATTATACAAATTAGTTCATAGAGTCCAGCCCCCATTCCAAACCACCAATATTCTAAAACCACAAATCCAATAAAATAATTATCAAAGTGTAAATCACTGGGACTTTAGGGTGGAGTTAAGCAGCTAAGCTGGGTATAAAGCCAGAGATGTGAGCCTTGGGAACGCTCTTCATTCAAGGCCAACACTCAACACACCATTGAGGTCCAACTCCAAAAAACTAGTAAAACATTTACAAATTTATATCCTTTTCTTCTCCCTGTATTATTACTACTTTATTTCCCCTTCTTTTATAAAATAAAACCCTTTATTAACCTTTGTCGTGTGTGCCTGCAGTTAGCACTTACTATAAATACCTTTCAAGTACACGGGTAAAAACTCAGTCAAGGAAACCGATTTTATATTAAAATTGTCCTGTAACACTTGCATTTGTTTCAGCGTTTAAAATTAGATTAACCTATTGACTTGTTATCTTTGAAATCTAGTAATTTGAACTTTATTTTAGCAGTTTAAAGTGTCTTCCATATCAAATATGGAAATTGTTCTTGTGTTGTAATTAGACTGTGTTCTTATTTTCTGCTATGGAAATGAATTTTTACATTCTGTGATCACTTCTAACGTACTTTGTGGATGTTAAATTCTTTGTGTAATGTTTTTCAGTGTGTTTTAAATTAGTTTATTTGTACATGTAAAATGTGAGCCAAACTATGAACATCAGTTCTTCTTAAATCTATCTTCTTGGTTGGTCCTTTTGGAAATTTGAATTCAAATCATATCATCAGTGTTAATAGTCATTGGATCTTATGATGTTTAAGCATGTGGAATTTGTAATGGTCATTTCAGAAAAACATTTAGGATATTCATTGGTTTTACATGGACAAAATATAGCCATTTATGAAGTTGGTAATGCAGTCTTAAATGGCCAAGTAGTTTTTAATGTCAAAAGTACCATGCACTCGAATATATAAAATGTGTGTGGCCATAGTACCAGTATGATAAAAATTTTTTTCATGGAATCTCATAGTAAAATATTTTTTTTTTTTTTTTATGTATTAGAGTTACATGTGATATACTCTGCAGGCATCAGGGCCTCTATTGCATTTTTCTTATATTTTTACTTCTCCTATATGTTTGCCTTGTTTTAAGTGTTTTTCTTGTCATTATTAAATTCATGGCACTGAATTAGTGGGGAAATGTCATAATGTTTACAAAAAAGGAAGTGATTAATTTTGGAATAAAGGCAGTTTTGGTAGAAGTGGTTTAAAGATTAAATTTGAAACTAGTTGCTCAGTTTTGAGGTAGTGTCAACCTTCTAGTTCTCTAAAATTTGTTAGGATAGTTTGGTAATTTTGTATGTTTGCTAGTATAGCAAAATTATTTACATGTTTCTGAGGTGAAGTTCTGCAAATGGAATGATTAAAATTCTCAAATTTGAAGATTTTCTTCAAGAAATTTAATTATACAACCCATAAAACAGAAAATACAGAACTCTGTTAGTGAAATATTTTATTCAGCAAAATAGCACAATGAAATAATGTCTAGTAGATTTATTAATGTCATTTGGGGCTTAACATACGTTAACTTACTATATTTGATTTTTAAATAGACACCAAATCCTACTGCAAGTGAGTTTATTCCTAAAGGAGGATCAACCTCCAGGCTGAGTAACGTGTCCCAATCAAATATGTCTGCCTTCTCTCAAGTTTTCTCTCACCCATCCATTGGAACTCCTGCTACTGCTGGATTAGCACCAGGTAAGTTGAGTAACTATTTTCAGTGCTTCCAGATATCAAACCTGTAAGAGCTAGTTGCTATTCAGATCAGATCTGAATTTGTATATTTAAGTGATTGACATTTGGACATGAATATCATATTCTAGGTTTGGTACCATATGCAAAATATGTACTTGAAAATTTTATAGCATAACTTAAACATGAACAAAAATTATATATAAGGATGTTTAAAGCATAAAAATAAATTTAAAGGAGAAAATGTTATTTAGAAAATACCTGAACCTTAGTAGTTCGTGATAATGCTATTTCACTCAAACTTGTATAAAAGCATAAGAGACTATATTGATGTGTATACATGCTTACAATTCTTCTTTTGTAATAATGCCTAAAAACTAATTATAGCATTCTAAATACAAATTTAGATGTTTAATTATGAATCTATAGTAGTAATTTAGAATTATAAGTATTACAAGCAATAGTAGGAAAGAAATGTAAAGTATAAGGAGTTATTGAAGTAGAGAAAACAGTACTCCTAATTGGTTTTTTTCCCCAACTTCACGAATAATGGCAGAAGAATACTAACAAATGGCAGTTCTACCCCATAGGTCCTGAAGCATAGTCCAAAGTGACCCTTTGATAGAGATGTATTTCCTTTGGATTACTCTCTTTCTTCTTAAAAGTACACTCAAATTTTGCATTCTACTTCATAAAAAAACATTAATTTCATATGAAAATACTAAAAGTTTCTTAGGTAATTTAACACTAGGTATTCCTACTACTCTGTGCCTTAATTTAGAAAAGTAAGGTACGCAAAATTATATTGAATTCATAGTATGTACTTAGTTTATTACATGTGTCTGTAAAATACTTGAGCTCCCCATACAGGTGATGTTTCTAGAATTCATACTGGGTAGTCATCACTTGATGATTTCTACATGTACTAAAAGAAGCAGAAAGATCTCTTTGGATCTACCAGGAACCAGTACTGCCTCCTAGCCCTAGTCCAGTCAGTCGGGTAGATCATTATTTTGATGCTGATATGATAGCAAAAGGAAGGACTCTTTTGCTAAAAAGAATGAGGAGATAATGATAACCTTATGTAACAAAGTATCTGGTTTAGCATATAAAGTAGCAAGTATATTCAGAGGCTGAATAACCTTTTACTGCCAAGGACTTTTATCAATGCCGACTTCTCCCCACCTTTCTTTCTGTTCCTTTCTACTCATTTCCTCCTCCCTACTGACCCTTCTTCTTCCTTCCCCTGCCTCAACCCCCTTGTGCCCTTCTTTTTCTTTTTTCCTCCTTTCAGGTTCAGTTATGTTTGTAAACGTTTACCTTCTTCTCTAGAGAGCAGTGTCAGAATTGAATATTCCTGCTAGACTAAAAGTTTTACTTGTAAATAATATGCTACTATGACTTTTCTTCCACTGAGGTGTGTTCATAGTGTTTACATGAACTTAATATGTTAGCTATACATCTAAAATTTCGATCGCTTCTCGGCCTTTTGGCTAAGATCAAGTGTAAAATTTCGTAGAGGTTTTCCAGACTTCTGAGTTGTATTTATACAGCACCCACAATAATGGTATCCACATTTCAGTCAGAAAATTTTGGCATTTTTAATTAAGTACCAATGCATCTTTTCCTTTTTTCAAAAGTAAATATTTTGTTCATGTCTTTGAGCAGACTAGTTTAGACTTGCCATTTAAAAAACTAGGCCTTTTAAATATTGGAGTAATTAAAAATGTCAAAGGGAATTTTAGACCTTGAAAACATTGGTTAAAAAAAAAATCAATACTCTGGTATTGTTTAAACTTCCTGGTAGATGTTAACTTGGTTGTAGGTGGGTGTTTCATCAGTTCCATTTGGGTATCACAATTTAGGAAGAAAATGATTAATTTAAAAACTAAATTAGCTGAGAAGCTAGTTACTCTCATGTAGCTCTAACACAGTAGTATGATCATTCTACTTATTAATGAAAATAATTACTGTCTGGAACCATTTTAAATTGGTCACTATATCATATTAAATGTATTCCTGAAATCTTTATACCTTTTACTTAAAAATTGTTCTTCATTCAACTGACAGTCAACTAAGGTAAACTATTTTCCAAAAGTTGTATAATAACTAATGATTTTGTGTTTACTATATCGCTAAATTTTCTCCTTTAGTTAATTACTTAATATTCTGAGAATGAGAAAAGAAAAAAATTGAGTCTGCCCTACTTTCAGAAATCCATTTTATCCTTTTGGTTTCTTCCATCATTTCTTTTCTACAAATGTTATTTTTCT
The DNA here is from genome assembly GCA_019455555.1 of Galemys pyrenaicus. Lineage (NCBI taxonomy): Eukaryota > Metazoa > Chordata > Mammalia > Eulipotyphla > Talpidae > Galemys > Galemys pyrenaicus. The sequence goes on along the minus strand of JAGFMF010011839.1, from coordinate 678,362 downwards.
CAAGGCCCTGGAAGGGAAAATTGTTCTAGAATAAAACAGTTCACAGAGTTTATTTACTTAGTGATTAATTCTTCTCTAGTGCTTTCCCCCTACTATTGATAATTTTGAGGTATATGTTTTGTTTTTAATTTTTTTTTCAATTTCGGTTTTAGGATTATTCCCTTCAAAATAGGTCAAATTACTGTTTTTCTAAAAACTATGAAGTTCTGTTTTGGTGCTCACATATATAACATAAAATGTATAATGTCCATTGACATTGAAAAATGCACATTTTGATAAAAAACATAAAAATAATTGAGCAAAGTTGAGTAGATTAAGAATTTTCTCAAACTAAAAAAAAAGCATAATGCCTGGAACCGAGTAAACTGTGGTTGAATGAAATTTCTTCTTTACATTTTGTTTTGATCATTTTAAAAACATGATTTGTATTTTTAAAAATTAATGCGAAAAGTTTATCTTTATACAGAAGTTATTTGAATTTATTCTTAACTAATTAGGTTGAAAAGGTATTTAAAAGGTATTGAAAGTGTTAGAAGTATGCATGTTAAGTGTTCACTGACTTACACAGCCTTTTTCTTCTATTTTAACTTAGGAAATCAAGGATCTGTAAGCTTAGTTAAGTAATAATAGCTTCCTTTTCTACTTATCTAATTATCATATCCAAAGGTGGTTGTTTTAAGATTTTTTGGAACATGGAACTTAGGATTCATTGTCTTTGAGAATCCCTACAACTACCTGCATTTAAAAAAATTTGTAAATATGCCCTTTTTTCATCTTAGCTTGTGTTATCCTCATGGAGGATTCACAGTGTTTAAAAAATTAGGAACCACTAGTTTAAACACACCCTTAACAAAACTTACCTGCAGGTTGTTATGATAAGAATACTTTCAAAGTAATGCAATCTAAAAATATTTTTTTTCTGATAGCTCTTGCTTTTAAAAAACATATATTTGAATCTGTATTTAAAAGGAAAATATTACTATACTAAATAGATAAAATGATAGTCTCTGTTTTAAGTTTTGTGCCACAAAAACTGATTCTATTATAAGAACTAATTTCTGAATTTTTTTTTAAATCAGAACTTTTCTGAAGGGTATCTTGACTTGATAACAGACTAGTAAAGTTAATCTTGTATTTCAAGTGTTAATGCCTCAATGTTAATAACAGTCTGTTAGAAAATTGTTTTAGGAGAGGTAGCAACAGGAACATACATTTTAGGTAGTATTCTGATATATAATCATCTGCTAGTTAATGCACCATTGTGATTCAGGAATTGAACATTTCATATTCTATTTGAGTGGGGCTGAAGGGAGTTTGTGAATTTGAATATGCCAGCACTGATTGATAAATAAGGAGACCCATATAAGTGACTTTTAGTATTTTCAAATATATATATATTAAAAGTTTTATATTAAAAAAATTTAAAGTTCTTTGATTCATTAACTTGCATTTTGTATCATAGACAATAGAAGAAATGAAGGCTTAATTCATTTTAGTTGCATAGTAGCTGGTTTAGGTAATAGTGTGATGATAGTTTTGATCTAAATGGAACATCTGGGGCAGTCAGTAAAAATGCATAGTCCAGTAGTTCAGCTTTATATCATCTTAGAGACAGTATTCTGCTTAGCTACTTATACCAGTTCATTAGCTAACCAAGATAATTCTATGTACATTTTAAAAGTTTGACATAAAAAAGCAAATTATATCTTATGTTGAGCTAAGTGCTTATTTTATTCAATAGTTCTAGTTCTTTCCATTTGTGTTAAATGGATTAAATAAAAAATCTTTTCTATATGATAAAGCCTTTTCAAATAACTTCCTTTTTAGACTAGTTATATATATGTATCTATATAAACAATTTGTTTGCATGAGTTAACAAGAGAGACAGAAAAACTGGGAAAATATTGTTAAACTAACAAATTATATTGTCAGAAATATGAACTCCTCTTTTAAGTCGTAATGTCTTGAACACCATTGTGGTAAAATTAAAACCACACACATGTCTACTGAGCCCTATTAGCTGTATGTATTTTGCTAGGTGGTGAATGTGCCATTGGAAAAGGGAAACTACCACGTTGTTGAAGTTGTGATTTTGTAGATGGTGACTATCTAAGCTCATATTAAAAATTCCACTGTATCTTAGATTTAAAGTCACTTAGGTCATAGAAATTCCATTACCTTTAATTTTAGATTATTTTATGTTTTACTAAATAGGACAAAAAATATATTTATGTAATTCTTGAACTTCGTCTTGTTTTTTTTATAGGATGTAATGCTAAACAGATTTTCCTTGTAATTATTTAGCAGTCTACCATTTAATGAATTCTGTAGGACAGACAAGTAATTCTGCTGAGTTTATTTTGATATTTCAGTTTGAAATGATTTCTCTAAATTATTTTATGTTTAATAGAAATAGAATTTACAGTTGAAACATTGTTCTACTTGTTATAAATATGAATGTAGATTCCTAAATATATTTTAGATTCCTTAAGAAGGATTATATCACTTATTAACTAGTTCTCACATATAGGCATGTAGGTGAGATGGTGCCTCATAAATGCTTAAATTTTTTGTTAAAAAAGTTTTAAATTTGTGGGTAACTCTTAAGTATAGTGAATTTTAATGGTTCCATAAAGCTCTTTGAAGAACTTTTAGAAACTGCAACTGTTGAAGAAGATGTAGGTGAATAGTCAAATGAGGAACAAAAGTATGCCTGTTCAAAGTTTAACTACATCAGAACTAGAGTCACTGTGTATTTTGAGATGCTAAACCATTTTCAAGACCAGTTAAAATATTTGTAAGTATTATTTTTAAATTGCATGTCTCCATTTTTTTATAACAACTTTGTTTTTCAGGTATATTCAGCAGACTCAGATTTTTCCAGATTTTCTAATTGGGGATTGTTTTTTATATTGAAAATACATTTAAAAATTAGAAAAATATTATTTTGCAGTTAAAATCAAGGGTCCCCATGGTTTTGTAAAGAGATCATGGTCATTGCCCTATAATGTTATGCTGAACCTAGAAGAGGGCTGCTCTGTATATGCATGTTTATGATACACAGATAGTAATGTTTCTAGGGAAGATTACTAACAGTAGAACTGTAGAACCACAACTAGTTGGGAGTGCCAGGTGAATATATTCCCCTCCTAGTTGGGAATTTCAGGAAACTGAGGCGAGACCTTATTGGCGCACAGGGGGATGTGGCTGCTGCAGCTGGCTTGGAGACCTGTCAGGTAAGGCTTAAATAGCTACCAATAGAATAATATTTATTGATTGGGGACTCCCTGGTTAATATGTCCTGTTAGGCTTGAGAGTTCCCATTTTGGACGTCCTGTTTAAATCTCATGTATTGGCTAATTTTTCCCTTAACTAATGGGTAGGGGCTGGATGGGAGAGGGAAGGGGTTCCCTTGAACTCTAGTTTTAGTCATCTTCAACTCTGGTAATGTCTCCTGCTGCTCTTGAGCTTCTTTTTTTGGTTCACGTCTTGATTGCTTTTAGAGTATAGTACAGGTTCTTCCACAATAGTATGTGTGTGACTTTTAGCACACCACCTGATCCCTGTGCTTTAACATCTTCATTTCTGTAATAAGATAATAAATGATTTAAAGTGTTTTTGTAATTTAAGATGCCATATAGTTTTGTGATATGTTGATTTATAGGTGAAAGGAGGCAGAAAGACAGTGCAGTGATGAGGTAGCAAAAAGGAGAGAAGAAAATTTGATTTTGGACCTAGACTTAAAAAGAACTTTAAAAGGCATATGGACTTTATTGACATGATCTGTGTAAATAAAAAATCCCAATTGTACATTGTATTATATTGAAGGGAGTTTTGTTTCACCAGTACAAGATTCAAGTCTGGTATGAATTGGGAGTGCAAAGGTTCTGAATGAATTGAGAGGCAGAGAGAACATGTATTAGTAAATGCTCCAGAGCATTTCCTATGCTTAGCTGAATGTTAGAAATCAATCATTATTTCCCCTTTTAGCCAAATAGGTTGAGAGCTCCAAGTGTCATTTCATCTTTCACTAATTGGTGCAGTGGTGTCCAGTACATTGAAGCTACTGATCAGGGGAATGTGTGTGTGTGTGTGTGTGTGTGAGAGACACACACTCTTAAAATACCATGCTGTGTGTGACATGTTTGCTCAGGAGTAGTCTTCTAATTCTATGGGAATGAAGTGATTGGTGTCATTTTCTGTTTCTTGAAATTTTGCTGATTCTTCTCAGCTTGACTAGTCATTCATGTGTGAATGTAATTTTCTTCCTCTCTTTGCCTTTCAGATATACTTTATCCTGCAGTAAGACATGTGGGAAGGGTTTTATTAAATGAGAGGAATTAGAAATGTAGAATTTTAAGATCCCTAGTGTATTATAGGCATGTAAAACCTAACCATAAATTCTAGCAAAAACTCAGATGTGGACTGCACTGCATGGTAATAATTTTTAGTTCAGAATTTTTTTAGTCATGAATCTCTTATGTTTATGATTTTATAAATACCTTCCCATATTTTAGTTGTAGTTATTCAGTGTTTAGGCTGATATTCCTATAAATAGTAGCTGGTAACTCATGATCTCTGGGGTTTTTGGTTCCTTTTAGAAAACAGTACAGATCAGTAGGATGTTAATATAATTGTCACCAAACTGCTAAGTATATTATGGATTCTAATCTTACTGCCCACTGTTTGTTGTGAGTCAAAATGCAGAGGCTTTATATGACAAAAAATTTCTTTCCTTTCTGTCTTTTTAGTAGTTTGTGACAGATATTCAGGTTGTCCTGGATGCGCTCCTCCATTTTGTCAATTAGGGACCCAAGTCAAATGGAGTCCAGGCATCTCTCCAGTCAGCTGGGAGGGGAAAACATTCAGGGAGAAGTATGAGTGGGAACTGCCTGAATTGCCTGAAAGTTTCTCCAGTGATGATGGTACACCCAAAATTAGAGTTTCATTTTTAAAAAAATGAATTTTTATTTATTAGGCCACGTTTTCCAGTCTTTGATGCAAACTTTGGTTGAATCAGGTTATCTCATGTATGAATTTTGGGGCATTGATCTCATTTTCATCTCTTTTTTTTAATGTTTCAAGTTAATATTTTTTGTGTTGCACATTTTATCTGATTCTTAAGGATGATTTAAGACTAAAAATGTTAACACACCTGCAATTTTTTAAAATTTGAGAGTTTTACTGAGAAGTTTTATTTCTCATACTTAATTCCTAGAGATAATTGTACATGTTATTGTTGTTCATAGGAGATAACATTAGTACCCCAGAGGTGATTTGCTTGGAGAAACTTTGGCAAATGATTAAACTTGGTTTTATTATGACATAATACTATATTTTAAATCATGGGGGAACATGACCTCTTTCCCCAATTAAAGAAAAGTCTGTTTTAATTAATTCTGTAATTTTTTCCTTTCACTTTTGTTAATTTGTACTTTTGAGACTAATGTACAGTAAGAGTGCTATTGCTTATGTTCATGAAATGTTTCTTACTATCATGAATTTATCTCACGATTTGAGTCTTTACTACTAAAAAGTACAACTAAATAAAATTGCATGAAAATTAGGTTGACTCAGTATTAATCTTTTAAAGCTTAACTAAGGATGCCTATTAGCATTTTATGTATGTATGTATACAAGAACTGGGGTGCAGGCCAGAAATGCGGGGGGGTGGTGGTGAGAGGATTCACCAGAGATAGAGTGGGGAGTAGAACAGATGGAGTTATTGAAATATACTGCTGAGGGGTGCAGTAGGTGAGGCTGGAGAGGACTGCTGAGCCATGTGGGTTAGTTCCTTGGCAGGGGATCAAAATCATGCTGCAGGAGCTGGTTATCTCTTGATAGTGCGGGACTCAAGCCCTGCATCACCAGGGAGGCTCCTAGCAGCATTTTTCAGGGTGTTTTTAAAATATGTATTCCTGATCTTACCATTCCAGTTTTTACCCATATCCCATCTATCTTCTAATTCTGTACATGTCTTTTTTAGAAAGCCTGTCAGATAATTCTGCTGGTCAGTGCTTTGATGGAATCATTCTTTAGAAGGTTTGGATCAGCAAAGACGCATTAGTCTCTTTACTCTGAGGTGGAGCAGAACTACTTCTCCCCCCTACCTTTGGTTCCATATATTTATAAATAAAATGTTTTTCATACTTTGGAGTTTGTCTGATTATTATGGGGTAGTAGTTGTTGTGTGCATGTGAGTGTATAGTTCATATTATGAAAAATTAAAGGTAGCAAAGGTCCTAAGCAAATTATTTTCCCAACTTCATTTCTGTCTTAGGCTTGCCAAATCATTAAAAAATTTCGTGATTACCTTATAAGAACATGTGTTAACTACTCTTGGTACCACAGTTTGCTTCAGAACTTATTCTTAACATTTATTTGCTGAGTTAAGGCTTTTTCTATCTGGGCTTTTATGAAGTTGAGTTAATTTACACCCCCCAAAGATCCTTGACTGAGAAGCTTAATACTGTCATAAGAAGACAGATATGGTATGATTCTACTTATGAGATATCTCTATCTTTGCTCTCTTTTCAGTTATTCTATTATATTTGTAATAGATTTAGCCTCCATCCTAGACCAAGACATCATTGCTTCTTTTGGAAGGCAGCTATGCTCACCACTATACCACCAACGCGCACCCTTGCTTCTTTTGTATTGTTTAAACAGCCTAATTGGTCTATCTCTGCAATTCATTCTCCATATAAAAGTTAAAGTAATCTCAAATGTAAATGAGATCATGGCTTTCTAGTTGTCACTGGAATGAAAACCAAGTGCCTATCACTATGGCCTAATTAATCTGGGACTTGTTTGTGCACAACTTTTGCAATCTCACCCTTTAACTCTTTTCATTGAGTATTCCTTTCTAGTGGTACTTATCTTCCTCAGATACATCAAGGTGCTTTCTGAATCTCATGTTCTTTGTATAATCTTTCTGCCTGTTTTTTCTATGACTGGTTCCTTCTCTTGTCAGCTGAAATGTCACTTAAGAGAAATTCCTACATAAAGGAAATTTTCCACCATTATTTTCCATGATGTTGTCTTGTTTATTTCCTTTTTAGAGTTTATTATAATTTAAAGTTTTGTTTTTGTTAGGATGAACAGTCCTCTTTATGCTCTTTGGAATATAAGTTCTTGTGGTAGGAGCCACGTCTAGATGCTCGGTAAAGGTATTTTTGAGAATTAAACCAACTGAAGATTATTGTTAAAATGCTACCAGCTTTCTTTTCTAGTTAAATATGACTAACTCCTTTAACTCTACCCCATGGAAGACCTGCTCTTTTATAATATACAGACCTTCTTTGAGAATTTGTGTTTCAGCATGATTGGCCTTTTCTCATCTTTGTTAGATGTTCTTCAATTTCTTGAGATCTTTCTATTTTTCATTGATTAGATTAAATGACTTTGGGACTGGACCTTATTTTTTGAATTTCTGGAACCGTGTTCAGTTCCAGTCAGTGCCATGACCTAATGCAGTGAGAGTCCAGGAAGCTTTCATATATAGTTATTGATTAGAATTACCTGTGATGCTTTGGCACTACTACAGCTGCTTCTGTCTCCATCTAAGGCCTACTAAATTTGATACCCCAGGTTTGGAAAATTTACTTTGTACTACTAAAAATTTCTCATTTCTCCCCTTCTAGAGGAAAAACAGAGAATTCAGAATAATTGAAAAATTGAAGGAGGTGAGGTATCTTATTTGAATGAGTGTATCCAGCAAAGACATTCATGGAAAAGGAAATATTTGAGATGAGTTTTAAGTGATGAATAGGATTTCTTTATAACTATTTTAAATATAGACAGTTAAGAATCTATGACTTACTTTTTTCTGTATTAACCAGTAAACTTTCAAACACTGATAGATCAGTTAGGTGAAAATTCAGTGGTTGCAAACAAAATCTCAGGGGTGATACTGACCCATAGACTTGGAGCAGGTTTCTGCTGGAACAAACATGCCCCTTAAATGTTGATTGTGAGGAAGTCCTAGAGTTTCCATCAGGGGGAGTAGAACAGAACTGTTTACCAACTAGTACACTGTTCTGTTTATTTTTTGAACAAACTGTAGCTTGGTACCACCAGTATGCGGTGAATCCACATGACAATTTAAAATGCTGTCATTGGTAAGCTCGTGGATAATACTGTTTTTCTGCTTGGGCTACCAGTCACTGCTTATGTTACATGGAGTTTCTTTTTCATTTATCTTTTTAAAACAATAATTTTGAAGTGTGCCACTTGTGAGATATGGAGGACTACCACTTCTGAAATATCAAGAGTAGAATTTTGTTTTGAAATTAGACTTGCTAGGCAAGTGAAAGATTAGATTGGACTAGAACCTGGAGAAATTTATGAAAAATGGCCATGAGATAATTGCATTTATTTAAAATACCTGCTGCCTTTATCTTCACCAATTTAATCTAGTGCTAGCACAATGTATTTTTGGGGTTGTCAGAATATGAAAGGAGGTAAGACTGGAAAGATGGACTGGAACACTTAAGTAGCAGAAACTTGTGGCTTATAAGGCATCAAAAACTTAAGTCTTAATTACCATTTGTGCCTCAGGGGACCTTTGCACCAGTAATACCAAAATATAATTAGAGCTTAGAACAGTGGTTTTCAATTTTTTTTTTTAAAAGCAGTAGAACTCTTATAAAATCCCCAAATCTACAATTACATAAAGCAGATAAAATTGGCACTAATAGGTTCAGATTTATTTACTCACAAAGTTATTCACTGAGAAGAACAGCTGGTATTTTGTTGAATGTAGTAACTTGAAATTGGTGAATGAAGAATACTCTTATATCAGTCAGTCTTTTTAATATTTTTTATCATATAACACCAGAGTCACCATCTACATACGATGAATAAGTTGTGTACTCATTTGTTTAATTTTATCTGAGTACATGTGCATTTTATAAGATTATTGCTGAGTCACTACCCTTCTTATAAAAAACATTGTATTTGTACAGGGGTGACAGGAGAGTGGAGAAGCCTTATTCTGAAGTTCCATGAATCTGTCCTAACTCAACACAAATTAAGTATATAGGGGATTTCTAGATATTTGAAAAATTAATGCGTACTAATTTGTGCATTAGTATATTGAATATTACATTTGTGATTTTAAAAAATTGATTTAATAGTGAAAACATGGATAAAAGAAATTCAAATTAAGTATTTGCAGAACTCTGCAGTATTTTTGGAAGCCTAGGGCGCCATTTAATGCAATTTGAAAATCATTGGCACAAAGCCTGTTTCTCAAAAGGTGGGAATTTAGCAGTACACAGGTTAAGGAAGCTGGAACCCAAAGTCACAGCTTTTCTCAACTGAGATTTCTCAAATGAACTGCAGAATACTAGAAAATGATTTGTGTGATTATTTTGTATATTTTCCCAAGAGTAGTATGTAGCAGGTGCCATTCATCACAAACTGGATGTCTTGGCTCATTAGAAGTTACTTCTCTTTTTTCTAAGAAAGGGCTGGAAAGGGAAGAATCCATGTCTTTTCAACCAAACCAAAAACCCTAAAATCACTAAGTGTCAGATGCCTACATTCAAATTCATACAGTTTCAAGAAAATATGTGGTTGCTACTAGTTTGTCCTTCATAAATTTGAACTTTCAGGCATTTAGATTCTTGGTTGAGAATCAGGAATTTCCTTATTACATCTTAGAATTGACAGGAGAAATTTTGATTAGAATTTTTTTACCCTTGAACAAATGATAGAATTAATTTAAAAAGTGAAAAACTCAGTCACCTTCATGATTCTGAAGGTAATCTTGAGTAACATTTTGTTTTATAAAAATATTTTATGTGAAAAGACAGTGATTTTTTGGTATTCTGAAATTATCTTGAGCTCTTTAGTTTCTTTATTACTGATTTTTTTCACCTTTTTTAATAATAACATTATTATAGACAAAATCCCACATTTATGATAGGGAAAAACCCTCTTGTTTTGTTGTGGTATATCTTCAAGCCCAGAAGTTGTACATGTTGAGTTTTTTGGTTTTGGACATAATATGGAAAGCAACTTACTATCACAGGTATTGAAATGGAACATAGTACTCCTTTCATCTTTTGATTTAGACTAGTGAATGAGACTCTTGCATTTAAGAATTTATGTAATACTTTACTAGTTTGTTTATGTATAGCATTAAGCAAAGCTATGTATTTTGTTTCTGGGTAGACTATTTAATTCTCCCCTCTTCTCCTTTCCCTCCACCCCACCCTCACCCCATAAAGATTAGGAAGGCAGCTTTTCAAAGAATAAAACAAAATGAAGTACTAGCTTCAACACTTGGAATACTTCCCATTCATATTTTCTGCAGATTTCTTCTTGAAGAAATCCTATGGTTTGTGTGATACCTTTTCTTGAAACATTTTTAAGCAACTTAATTCTTGATATAACTGAAAGCTTTAGCCAAGACAGTGGCATATGGATGCCTTCAGTTTGTATTAGCTACTTCTGTACTTGAAAGTTAACTCTTTTTTTTTTTTGGTGAGTTCAGGCAAGATCGGGCATGTTCAGGGTGGTGTGGCCATAGGGCTATCTTTTTTTTTGGACTCAATAAGTTGTCCTTTCCACGTGGGTGTTCACAGAGCTTATGAGCAGTAGCTGTTCTGATTTTTGTTGGTTGTTTTCTCTAGGGAACAAGCTACCCTCTGAGTCAGCACTGGACTTGAAGATAAATCCTACAATTCATGAAACTGACTGATTCGACTAAAGGATGGATAGTTTGGGCAGCGTTGGACAGCTCTATGAGGGGTCTGTTTGTTTAACTGAAGGGATTGTTGAGTTCAGCAACTTTTAATTCCCCTAATCAAAGGGGTTGCTGTTGTGAAAACAGGGTTGTGAAGGAATCAGTTCTGGCAATTAATGTTCTTATTGATGCCATACTTCATGGAACAGTTCATCAAAGTAGAAATTATGCTGCTGTTTATTGCCAGCAAGAATTCGTATGCCCCTGAGAGGTCAGCATAGGACTTTAGCAGTCTACTCATGGTCCAAGTTACTCTTTTTCACATGGGATTATGAACATTTCCCCCCAAGTAAACCTTTTAGCATTTGAGTTGTTTCATTTCAAAAAAGTTGAATGCATTGCGGCCTGAAATTTTTAGGATAAATTGAACTTGATTCAATTAGAGTATATATGTTTTTAGGTAGTAATTTATATTTTGGCTCATGGCTAATATTGTTATATGCTTTTGATAACAATTTTTACAAGTTACATAATTTTGTTGCCAATCTTTGAAGAAAAGAAAAATAGTTGTATCGTTTAAAATATTACATTGACTTTTAAATCCAAGTGATTTAAGCTAAGAAATGTTTGCATCCCAGTATTTTAGGCCATAATAAATTATGGAGGAATACTGTGGATTGTCTTTTTAGAGGTATTTTTAAATGAGGCTTTTAAAAATAGGTTGTAGATATAGGGAATACTATGGTCAGAACTACATATCTATTGTAACACATAAAATTTTGTCTTGTAATTATATTTTATCTTATTTAAAAGTTAGTTGATTTATTTAAAATATGTAGGAATACTAGGAATTTTACCTAGCTGACAATTAAATTGATTTTTTATTATTTAGTCTAGGGATGCACATGATCATTTATCATGTCAGAGTTTGGAAAGTTGAACTTTGAACAGTCATTTTTAATACAGTTCAACTTTAGAGTCATTATTTGCATAATCATGCATGGTGTGTTTGATTAAGGACATTTTAAGCCAGTTTTTATGGTTATCTGCAAAGCTAAATTTGATAGAGTGATGAAATTATTTTGGGAAAAGAAGTAAAGGCAACTGGTAATATCTTAGTTTTTACTTCTTAATTCTGTTGCTTTTTGGATGTTGATTTGTTTTATTTTACATTAATTTGAGTAAGAACCACATTTAAAATGCACACATGCTTATATGATGGTTTTCTCATATTTATCTTTGTATCTACTTTCAGAAGTTTTCTTATGTTGCTTCAGGTCTTGACTTAAAAAGAATGGTAAAATATTCCCAAATTAAAAATGTAGATTATTCACCCTTTTTTAGTTGATGATAACATTTTTTGAAGGATTATTTCCATTTGTTCCTTGACTGAGCAGAAAAATGACCAAAACCATAATCAAGATTTATTATATTCCTGGATTCTATGATGTCATCTGTTATAAAATATATCTGATCAATTTAATAATCTTTTAGGGGAGAAAATTATCACTATAAAGATTTAAAAGTCTTTAATAAAGAAAATAATCTAAACATCCCTATTACCAGGACTTTTCAGGAACACTAAATTCCAATCCAGTCTTTACATTCAAGGATCTTGAGTTATTCTTATCTGAACAGTTACACATATACAGAGTGACTTGTATCTTTTCATGGTGTTACGACTGCTAGTATAATTTTAAGGCTCCTTGTAGAATTTCAGGAACTTTAACAGATAAGTTTTTTGAGTTGGTTGTTCCACCCTCCCCTCCTTTAATATTTTATTTATTCTGAAATTTGACAATTCTTCCGCATTTAATCATACTTTCTCTTTATACTATAATTTTTCCTTCTAGATATGTTATTTTTATATCACCATTAGGGATTTAAATTCAGGTTGAATTCAACAACGTGAGAGTGCTACCTGAGCTGTATTAGCATTCAAGAGACCTGGAGTCTAGTTTTAATATCTGTCATCACTGAATTTATATGTCTGAATAATTCACTGAACTGTGTTGGTCCCTATTGTCTGTAAAAAGAAAGGAACCTATCTACTTATGGTTTAAAAGTCAAAAATTGTAATCCAATCTATTGTAACTATTGGAAGGGTCATGTGCAAGGTTATCTTTACATTTAAATAGATAATTAATAGATTCCTAATTTTGTATAAGATAATTATGAGCTTAAGGGTGATTCAATGGGATGATTATTGTAAAGTAAAATATTGACTAAGAATTTCTTAATTTAGGATTTAAAATTAATATCCTTTTATTATAAGACAATGGTGATAACTTTAGGTTTTTTTTTTGCAAATGTATTTTCAAGATTATTAAAGATGTAAGTTTAAATTGATTTTCAGGTAAAATAAGTACTTGAATGGCTTTTCTATATCTTCTGACTGAATCAAATACAACTGTATCAGGGGAAAGATTTAGTTGCACATCAAAAAGTATCACTTATAAGGAGCTTTATTGGCCGCCCACAACCAGTCTTATCACCTTTAAAAACTTTAGTTGATAATATTTTCTCTAACCTTCAACTTGCCATTTACTTTTAAAAACTGATTTTATCTATTAAAAAGTTGAATCAGTGTTACCTTTTCAGCTGTAGAATTGCTCTGAAAGTTCAAGTTATTTATTAACAGTTAAGTAGTTTTCACATACTTGTAATAGTAAGTAAGCAAACTTTTTGAAAGGCTTCTATAATTTTAGAATGTTAGAAGCTAAAATATGACTTAACTAATGATGTTAGCTGAAATTTTAATTTAAGCCATTAGCATATATTTAGTTTTCTGGATATTTATGTAGTCAAATACTAGATTAGTATCTAAATACTAGATACAGGTTCAAATCATTTTTAATTTGAACTGTAGTTAATTTTTTTGTGTAATGTTTTCTACCATGGTGCGTAGATCATTCACTTGTATTATTTTTCTAGCTGGGTATGGCCAAAAAGTTGTGGGATGAACTTTAACCTATTCCTAAAACTTACTGGCCATTTTTCTCCTTCTTCCCTTCTCCAAGGTATGTGTTTATTATGAAAAAATAAAACACTTGCTCTTGTATTTCTCTGTAATGATATCTTCACTAAAGAGCAGAATTATGAGAAAATGGCAACTGTACTGGTGATATCCAAAGTATCTGTGCAGAAATTAACACAGCAGGCTAAAAACTGCTATGAAAAAAAAAAAAAAAACAAAACTCTTTGCAAGATTGGTTTTTGGTGGATAACTGGCAACTTGGTGTTGGAGAGTGTTCCCTCTGTTACCTGACTATTAAAGGTGACAGACCCCCTGTGCCTGGATTCTGTGCAAACACTGTGGTTTATGCTGAACAACACCTTTTCCTTCTGGAGTGTTGGCATATGTGAGGGAAGAGGGTGCTTATGCCTTAGACCCCTTATTAAAACCTTGGACTTAAGAGTCTCTGATGGGGTTCTGTGAGGAGATACTTTGCTCACATGTTATTGGAGGAAGAGGGAAGCTATGTGTTCCTCATAAGACAAAGAGAACATAAATAAGCTTTACATAAATTCCTCTAGATTCCTCCTGTCCTTCCCTGTTGAAATGTGTATGTTTACTGCCTTGCTGTGATGATTCTTAGCCATGAGTACAACTAAGGAGTATATTTTTTTAAGGATTGTATTTTAAGTTTTTTTATTTGTATAGTAATCAACACATATGGAAAGTTAGGTGCATTTCTGATGTTAATCTGTCAACTCTTAATATTTTACTTCAGAAAGTTTTCTTAATTAGAAACCTGTCCTGAACACAGTATAGTTACCTAGAGTATCTTGGGGATTTGTTTGAAAGGTTGCTTCAAATTACAAATAACTCAACATCCAAAATTTTAACTTTTGAAGTGATTACAATTGAATTTTTTCGTGAACCTATTGTCTCCTTCTGCTTAGACTAGCTTGTGATAGAAATGGACTGAGCTGTAAAACTTGACTCTAAAGTAGTGAAAGAGCAAGTAGGGGGAGAAAAGTGCTCTGAACTCAATTCTGGAGCTGACCTTTTTTTTTTAATCTACTTTTAAATCAACAGCATTAAAGTCAAGGAAAAGAATTTATTTTTTTACAACCCTAATAGGATTTAGGGCTATGAAGGTTACTATACATATACATTTTTTTTTTTTTTAAGAGAGAGAGAGAGAGAGAGAGAGAGTGTGTGTGTGTGTGTGTGAGAGAGAGAGAGAGAGAGAGGCAGACACTGGGGAATTCGGTCAAAAAATGAAGAGTGAAAAATCCAATTTTAGTAGAGACTTTTTTTTTTAAGATTTATTTTATTTATGCATACAAGCACTGGGGTACAGGCCAGAGGTGTGGGGGCGGGGGGGTGAGAGGATTCACCACAGAAAGCAGGGAGCAGAACAGGCAGATCAATGGAAGTAAACTGCTGAAGGGAGCAGCAGGCACAGCAGGAGAGGTCTGCAGCCCCATGTGGGTCCCGTCCCTTGCTGGCAGCAGGGATCGAACTCCTGCTGCAGTGGCTGAGGTTTGCTTCATAGTGTGTTGCTTAACCCACTGCGCCACCAGGGAGGCCCTTTAGTAGAGACTTTTTATGTACCCCGATATGATCAAGTAAATTCCTTACTGATTATTCTGTTGAATGAGGCACTAAATACTTATCCTGTTGTTAAGAACATCTTGCTACCTCTTATTTGTCTTTAATTCAACCTAATCTCTTTGATATGAGAGATATTTTGTTAATTTCTAATCTAAACTATTGATTTATTATGAGGTATTTAATTTTGCTCTTGGAACTTTGTTTAAATCATAAATAAAATAGATTTAGCAAGGCTACATTTGACATGGAAAGAGTAAATACAGTACTGGAATAATTAGAATGCTCTGTTAGAAAAATATCCTTCACTGCAATTCTTTTCTACTATAGTTAATGGATTGTTTCACATCTATCCATAATAGTATGGCCTTGATAACGTGAGCATTTACTTTTCCTAGCTTACTCTTATGCTCAGGTAATTCAGGGATGGCATTCTCCATTTCCTGATCATAGCGATGGCTGTCTTTAGCTTCTCAGTTGTTGGTAGCAACAACTATTTCCATTTTTTCCAGCAAATCATGTGTTGATAGTTTGATATTATATGTGTTCTAGGCAGATATATGGAATTAAGATAGTTCTTTCCTACAGAGACAATTTGGAATGTGTGTGGTACAAAATGATGGGTCAAGAAAATTTTTATAAATTAAGAATATTTTTCAGAAGGATGAATGAAATTTATAAAACTTTTTTATAAAAATATAAAACTTGAAGTTTTATCATTTTGTATGTTCAAATCTTACAGATATTTTATTAGATATTCTGAGATACACTGTAGTATTTGTTGGTTTTGTAATTGGTATTTTTAAAACAGATTTTTGAATGATTTCTAGTGTGTAGAAAGGTGGTCAAGTTTTGTACATTGATCGCATTGATAAATTCTATTTTTGTCAAGTTAGGGATTTTTGAATTTGGACAGTTACCTTCAAATAATGATAGTTTTTTCCCTTTGAAGTTTCTGTTTTGTTATATTTGCTAGTGCCTGTAGTATGGTTTTATATATATATGAATATATATGAAATATATATATGAAATATGTATGAAATATATATGAAATATATATGTGAAATATATATATGAAATAATACATATGAAATATATATATGAAATTGTAGTTGGCAATTTTGTCTTGTTCCTGTTTTTAAAAGGAAGTTTCCAGTGTTTTCATTTTAGGATGCTCTTCACTATGGCATCTCAGATGCTTTTATATCTGAGAGGACATCTTTTTTAAACTTCTGTGATAGAAGAACCTATTGCTTGTGTTTCTTCCTCATTTGTTCATGAGACATTTATTCAGTGTTTCCTGTGAACCACAGAGAGGAGCAAAACAAAAATAACCATTTTTATGTAGGTCATAGCTTTTGTTTTTCATTTTACAACTTTTGCTTTGAATTGTTTATAATTGTTAAAAAGTTTTAGTTGATAGGTATTACCAAATTCTTTCAAGAGAAATACCAAAAAGTGCTAGAATATATGTGATGGTATTTATATGACACTCACCCTTTCAATAATTGTTTGAATAAGCTTTTTAATCCATTCTAATCTGAGAAGAGGCCAGTATTTATATGCTGGTTTTAATTTATATATATCATTTCATCTGAGCATCTTTTTATGTTTGAGATTTTTTTATAAACTAGTTAATTGTAATTTTTTCATTTTTCTATTTGTTTCCTATTTTCTTAATGACTTTAAGAACTATATACCAGGCAGACTCACCACTTATTAAATATTGAAATCCTTATTTTTGTTGTGTAGAAATTTTATTTTTTGAAGTTAGCATTTCTGTTTTGACCTTTGCATTTTGTGTCTTTATAGCACTTATACTTTAAAAAATATTCTCAAAGAGCCTTTCATTCTAAACTCCTAGATACTCAATCTGAAATTTATGAAAATGTAATGAGAGTGACTTGCATTTATTTATTTTATCTAAATAACCCTCTGTTTGCTATACATTTGTTCATGTCATCCGTTTTTGATGACTAGTGAGTTGTCACATCTGACTGTCCATCTCATCCCCTAAAGTTTGAAATGATACCATTATTTAATACTTAAATTTTATATGTTAGAGGTTAAAGTCCAATGCCTATTTTCTGCTACATTGGCTCACTATTCATGTGAATTGAAATTTTTTATTACCACCATTTTTATCCCTTTTTAATATTTGGTAATCTTGTAACTTTAACTTGTTCATTCTTCCTTTCTTTTTCATGGTTCTTTCTGTACTTGTTTCTTTTTAATACTTTCCCTAATTATTAATAGTTACCTTCTATTTCTGGCAGTAGCATTTTAACCTTTTTTTCATAAAAGTCTTTTACATTCCTAGTTAAGTTTATTCCTAGATATTTGATCTTTTTATTATAACCAGTGTAAGTAGATTTTTGTTATGCAGTTTAGTTACTACTCCCTTGTACTCTGTTGGATTAATGGAGTTTTCTTGACCCCTCTCTGATCATCACACTAGTGATGTAGATATTAACAATTTTTGTTGTGATATAATTCACATATCATAGTTTACCCTTTAAAAGTATATTTAGCTTATAGTGTATTCACAATATTGTATAACCATCTAATTCCACAACTCTTTTTATCACCCCTTAAGGAAACTTCATACTTACTAGTAGTCACTCCCTACATTTCCCCTCTGCTCAGTCCTTGGAATCGTCTAATCTCTTTTTGCCTATTCTGGACATTGCATGTAAATAGAATCATATAACAGGTATCCTTATTGTCTCTTGGACCTTTCACTTACCATAATGTTTTCAAGGTTCATTCATGTTGTAGCATATATCAATATTTTCTTCCTTTTACTCAGTGAGAAATGTTTCATTACATAGATAGATCGTATTTTGTTTACTCATTTATCAGATGATAGACATTTGGGATGCTTCTACTTTTTGACTTATGCATAATGGTGCTGTGAATATTCATATACAGGTTTTTATGTGAGCATGTTTTCACTTCACTTGGGTAACAGTTTGAGGAACCACCAAACTGTTTTCCAAAAGTGTGACTGGTTGTTTTAATTTTGATAAGCAATATATGAGGATTTAAATTTTCTTAATTTCCTTCTTAACGCTTTCCTACTTTCTGATTATAGTCTTTACTCATGGATTTAAAATAGTATATATGTCATTATGGTTTTGACTTGCATGTCCCTAATTATTTTGAGTTTCTATTTATAAAGCGTTAATTAGTCATTTTTTAAAAATTATTTTAATTATCTTGTCAGTTCTTTTCATTTTTATGTATTTGGGTTATATCTTTTTAAAGATTTACTTATTTATGCATACAACGGCTGGGGGTGAGCCAGAGGTCTAGGGGCTGGGATTCACCAGAGACAGAATGGAGAGTAGAACAGGCAGATCTACTGAAATACACAGCTGAGGAGAGCAGCAGTCAAGACATGAGAAGTCTGCTGCACCATGTAGGTCAGCTCCCTGACTGGGGATCAAACTCACGTTGCAGTGGCTGATGATGGCACTGTGTCTTTAACCCCTTGGGCTAGCAGGGAGGCTCTGGGGTTACATTTTTGCTTCTTGGTATAAACACATGCTTCACTTACCTTCCGCCTAACCTCCTGTTCCAATGCCCTGCTTCTTCCTCCTGTTCCCTTTACTGTTTCCTTGTTCCCTCAAGTAACCAGTTTGTTTTTCACAAAGTCTAAGAATTGGTTTTGCTGTGCTTTGCCAGTAAACTTTTTTGTCATTTTTATTCCACAGATAAGTGAAACCATCTGCTTTCACTTCTTATTTCACTTAGTATAATCAATTCAAGGCCAATCCATTTTGTCCCAGAAGGCATTGTTCCTTTTTAATAGTGGCATAGTATTCCATTGAGTATTCCATAATTTTTTTATCTACTCATCTGTTCATGGGCATTTAGGCTGATTCTATTACTTGGCAGTTGTGGGGAATGGCATCATAAACAGAAGTACATAAATCCTTTCATATTAGTGTTTTCATATTCTTTGGGTAAAAACCTAGCAGAAGTATGCTGGATCATTTATTTCCATTTTCATTTGATTACTGTTACTGTGTTGTATAGTTTTAAGTTGGGAAGTGTGATATCTCTGTTTTTCTTTTCTCTTAGGGTTGCTTTGGCTATTTTGGTCTTTTTGTATTGACATACATATTTTATAATTGTTCCATTTCCTGGAAAAAAAAAGTTATTGGAATTTTGTTAGGCATTGCTTGAATCTGTCAGTTGCTTTATGTGCTATGGCCATTCTAATGCTGTGTATTCTTCCCATTTATGAGCACGGATTTCTTTTTTTGTGTGTCTTCTTTCATTTCCTTTAACAGAGTCTCATAGTTATCAACTAATATATAGGTCATTGCCCTCCTTCAATAAGTTTACTTCCAGGTATTTCATTCTTTTAGTGTGATTCTAAGTGGAATTGTTTTAAAATTTCTCTTCTGTCTCATTGTTGGCATATAGAAATGCAGCTGATTTTTGTATATTGATTTTGTATCCTGCCACTTTATTATTTTTGGCAGTGTTTTTGTGGAATCTTTTGGAATCTCTATATAATCATGTTATCTGCAAATAATTCTTTTCCAATTTGGATCCTTTTGTATTTTTCTTGCTTAATTGCTCCAGCTATGACTTCCAGTAGTATATTGAACATTAGTAGTAAAAGTGTACATCCTTGTCTTGTTCCTGATCTTAGCAGAAATGTTTTCTATTTTTCACCATTGAGTATGATGTTGACTCTGGCTTTGTTATGTTTATTACATTGTTCCATTTCTCCCCATTTTTAAAATACATATATTAATTACCATTTTATTTTTTTTCAAGATTTATTTTATTTATGCATACAAGAGCTGGGGTGCAGGCCAAACATGTGAGAGGAGAGTTGAAAAGATATACAGAGACAGAGTGAGGAACAGAACAGGTGATCTACCGAAATACACGCTGAGGAGAGCAGTGGTCGAGACAGGAGAGGTCTGCTATGCCATGTGTGTTAGCTCCCTGGCTGGGGATTGAACTCATGCTGCAGTGGCTGCTGATAGCTTGAGAGTGCTCAGGCTTAACCCACCAGGGAGGCCCTTATTCCGGTTTTTTTGAGAGTTTTTATCAGATAGATTTCGAATGCTTTTTTTGAGTCTGTTGAAATAGTCATGTGATTTTTTTTTTTTTAAGTTTCCATTTTGTTTATCTTGTAAATGACATTCTTTGATTTGTGTATGTTGAACTAACCTTGCATCCTTGGGATAAAATATACTTGGTCAAAATGGATGATTCTCAGTTTTCAGTTTAATTTTTATCTGCAGGTTTTCATTTTTCTAGATTGACCCTTACAGTTATTACCCCAGTGTGTTACTCTTTGCTTAAGTATTCTAGTTGTTGAGTACCAATTAATAGCAGGGTGTTGTAATAACCACAAGTTGCCCTACATATCTGAAAAGATGGAATTTGATTTTTATGTGAGAGAGATGAAATTTCAAATGAGATGCTTCCTTCTAAAAATACCACCTCATTTTCAACATTATTAATAGAATATCTTCAGTTTTAATCAAATGGATTCCCGAAACCCCTTTAGCAAAAGTTGCTCTTTAGACATCAAAATGTGCAATGTGTTGTAATGTTTACTAAATTTTAAATTTGAAACAGTTTCTCTTGATTTGTAAGAATCTGTTTCTTAAATTTACTTTTGTTTTAACTACTTGTTTCTATATTATGGTTCTCTTTTGTTATATCTAGTGTTTTTTGTGAGCCATTAATATGAAATATGTTGAATTGTCTTCAAAATACTAAATACAGAATATCTCTCTCCAAGATGATATGTGCATATTTTACTCAATTCTTTTATTTACACTTTTGTAAAATATTGAGGCAGCACAAATCTTTTGTGATTAGATTTTGTGTTTTGGTTGTTTAAATGTTAATTTCATTTCTTACTTCCTAGTAAATTTAAATGTCCTGTTACCCCAGTGGGTGGTGATACTTAAATGTTGTATATGTTTTTATTTTTAGTGTTTTTAAACAATTTTCTGTGTTGCAGCTTTGTGTTTAGAAGAACCACAGAAATAAAATTACTTAAGAGGAGGCTTGTTACTTATTTAACTGCATGAATTTCCTTCTTACATGACCTCAGATTGTTTTTATTTTTTTCACACTTATACACCTACTTTGGTGTCAGAATCTTTTCCTTCACTCCATGTTTTACATCTCTGGTTTCACAAATCTTAAGTAGTCACATTGAGATACTAAGTGTAATGGGACCCTTTTTGCTTTGTAGTATATACAGTAGGAACTAGGTATAGCATATTGGCTAAGAACATAGGTAGAACTGAATTTGAACCTTGATTCTTGTGTTCAATAACTTTTCATGTAAATTTTTTAAAGTTAATTTTCTTGTCTGTGAGATGAATATGATAGATTTATCTCACAGGGTTGGTGTGAAGTTTAAACAGACTAATGTGTATGAAGCACTTTTATTAATGTCTGAAATATGGAAAGTGTTTAATTATATTTTTTACTGTTACTTAAAGGTAGTAAAAAATTTACTCATGTTTGGTGACTTGTCCAGTTTTAACTTGAAAGTCTTTGGAAGTAGCTTTAAGAAACTGATCTAACTGTATTTTGTATTAGATAAATGGAGAGTGCTTATCTATTGAAAATAGTTGTATGATCTTCCCAGCTTTTATAGTATGGATTAACTTGCAATTAATTATGTAATATGAATTAGAAAACAGAGCTCTGGAACAGTTTTATAAAATTAGGTTTATACATACACACGTGTGTGTATAGAATATTTTAGCTTTCTTGTAAAATACTATTTTACTGAAAAAGAGGTTTTAGAGTTTTTAAGTTTCTCTTAGACATACTAAAGACATGCTTGAGAATTCCTGGCCTATTTCAGTGTCAGTGCAATAGACACTTGTGTTATAGCAGTTGGTGTATTACATCAGAAGTTTGGAGATGTGAGTTTGACTCCTTACTTTTTGTTGACTGCACACATCTTCTTGGTCAGATAATAGGTCTAAATTCTGACCTGTGCTGTGGTGCTTATAATCTTACCTACCTATCTGACTACCAACTTACTCAGAAAATCAGATGAAATAATTATGTGTCAGCTCTTTAAAAAGTGCAAGAAACTCTCTGGGGTAAACATAAGTGTTACTCAGTTCTCACTTTTTTTTAACCAATTTTTTTTAGAAAACAGTATTGTTTTATGATTATTATAAATTGAAATTCATATCCTTGTTAGTCATATTTCTATACGAGAGGCATTATGGTAACTTTTTCTTGGAAGTTAGTCATCCAAATAGCCAGAAAACACTTCCTGGATAAACTGATTTTTTTCAGGAATTATAACTATAATTTTAGAAATTTTTATCAATCTCTGCTCAGAACTGATCACTTCCATTAAGCCTTTGATGAATCTTACCTGGTTTTAATTAATTTGCATCCACCTACATTTATGCCTATAGTTTTCAGAATATTAATTTATATTTGAGTATTTTTGTAAGTTATCTTTTAAATGACCTGGTCTTGTTTTCTCAGCTAGTTTGGAATCTCCTGAAGGATAAAGACAATTGTTCTTTCCTTTCTTCACAAAAGATTTTCCCTTTCTTCACAACAGATTCTTAATAAAGGGTGCTCTGCATATTATAGTTTATTAGTTGTGTTTAGTTAGTTGCTTATTAGTTGTGTTAAACTCTCATTAATACTATCAATTGGCATAATTTTAAAAGTATGCATTGAAGGAAATCTCAGTTGTTTTAGTATGTGCTTATTTAAAGAAAAAATAATAGAGTATGCTGCTTGATTTAAAAATTGTTATACGCTGCCATGAATTTCAAGTGATACTAGACTTAATTTTTTTTTCTCTTCAAACCATTCTGTTAATTTTATTTGACCAAAATAAATCCACTAAATCTCATTAAATAGTAAATTTTTTAATGTTATAATGTTTTAGGGGAATGCAGTATTTGTATTGTTAATAGCCATAGTTTTAAATGATTCTAAACAAAAAAGGAATTATGCCTTTTATAAAAGGTATATTTTCATAAAGACCCCAGGTTTGTTATTTCTCATTTTCCACTAAATTATTGCTGATTTTGACTCTTGATATTTCTCATGTAAACCTTGATATGGAGGAGACTGTTCTTAGGATAAACTTTCTAATTTATTTGGAAATGGCTACATTTGAAAAAAGAAACTTCTTTACATTTGCTTTAATCAGAACTTTCTAAAATAACACAAGACAAATTTGCTCTTTATCTTTGCACTTAAGAATTTGCTAAAGCTGATGTTTCTTCCAAATGAATGTTTGCATTTTATTTTCCAGATTTTTTTCTGTAAAACCAATTTCTACTTCTTTAAGAAACATTTTTACATCTTCTTCAGGAATGTCATTGTCTGCTGGATCTTCCCCTCTTCATTCTCCCAAGATCACTCCACATACTTCTCCTGCTCCCAGAAGAAGAAGTCACACTCCAAATCCAGCAAATTACATGGTGCCTTCTAGTGCCTCTACACCTGTTAATAATCCTGTTTCTCAGACTCCATCTTCTGGTCAAGTAATCCAAAAGGAAACTGTTGGTGGGACAACATATTTTTATACGGACACAACTCCAGCACCTTTGACTGGAATGGTAAGTGCGTTAAAGGAGAAATGATAGTACTCTTACAACAGTTCCTTTTCATTAATGAAAAGGAAAAAGTGAGCAGTTAATTTTCTAATTTAGATGATGATTCTAATCTTTATCTTCAGAGTAATCTGTTCTATGTTAGTAATAACTAAATTTGGACAAATCTGGTTCTAATCAGATATCAGTGTAGTTAAATCCTAGCTTAGTTATTTAAGGCATGTTTGATAAACTCTTGGCTCAAGTGAGGCAGTGATTTAACATATAGATGTCTAGATAGTGAAGGACACATACTGTGATACGAGACCTCCAGCATGAGTTGTTAAGGAAGAAGGAAGCTTAGTTGAAAGGAATCCCTAATTGTGGATGAGAAAAGAACTATCAGAGCACTATCTTGGAGAACACAAAGGCAGAGAAAGAGGAAGAGGGGGAAGGGAGGGGAGAGAAGTAATTTTTATATTCCATAAGTTGTACCTTTTAAGCTTCATTATTTTGTCCATGTCCAAAACTTATTTTTTAATTTTAGAAAAAGAAATAGTGGATGAAGAATTTATGAATAAAACTGATATAGTCCATTAAAAAATGGAAACAGCTAAACCATAGACATTTGACATAACTATAGATAACAGGCTAGAATGAAAAGTATATTTGTATTTTGATCAGCAGATTTTCATCCCACCATGATTAATGATTAACTTAATTTTTAATACGTTTAATATTTTGCTAAAAATCCATCACGGTGGAGAGATAACCAATGTATTTATTTTTTCATTTATAAGAGTCCTGGTTCTACCAGTGTTTTGTGACTCTTGAATAGTCATACCTCTAAGATTGTTTCCCCCATTGTAAAATGGGTATAGCAGTACCTAACTTCCTGTGAGATATAAGTGTGAAAAAATTGTGAAAGTACTTGTAAATTTTTAAAATGCTTTTTTGAAACATAATAAAATAGCTAATAGTTTTATGTTTTGTTTTGTTTTTGGTCAGAGATCTTTCAAAAATTATCACAGAACAGCTTGCCGAACAGAAGGTCAAATAATTGAGGTAGAGTAGAGACTTTCTTTGGTTCTTTCAAGTAAGAATTCCATGAATGTTTTTATCTT
Source organism: Galemys pyrenaicus (assembly GCA_019455555.1). Lineage (NCBI taxonomy): Eukaryota > Metazoa > Chordata > Mammalia > Eulipotyphla > Talpidae > Galemys > Galemys pyrenaicus. Next base: position 653,411 of record JAGFMF010011839.1, on the reverse strand, counting down.
TTTTTGATTTATTATATAACTATTTACATTTTTGTTTTATCATGTTTGTAAAAAGACATTTGGTTTAATCTATTAAGAGGTTCTTTTGTCACAAAACTTGTGTTAGCTGTTTTTTGTAGAGACTATATATGTTACATATTTGTAATATTTTTACCTTTCGTACCACTCCTAAAAGTATGCTCATGGTAAACCCAAAGTAGTTAAGTCAAACTGGTGTTACTTGATACAAAGGGCCAAGGCAGGTCTCGAAGAGAGGTACTCTCCCTTCACATTGTAGATTAGAGGGAAACATTGCAAGTTGCAAAACCACTTGCAGGTTGAAATCTGGAGCTAAATAATCATCTGATGGCACCAGAAATTAGCTGAATTTATTTTTGAAAGAGAAAACGAATATTTCAGCTTTTCAAATGAAAGAATAAAATAATAGAAAAGATATTTTGGAATATACTTGGATTTTGTATCATGTATTAATGGAGTGAGGGAGAGACAGAGGGAAAAGAAAGGATGGTGGGAAGAGTCCACTAAGAGAGAAAGGAAACTGCAAGCAGAATTAGTAACTTGGTTGTAGTTTCCTGGGAAGGTAAATATATTTTTGAACCATCCTGTTCACTGAAGGGCTGACCAAGTCCTCCTCTTTTTATTGTTGCAGTTTGAAGTGTCAGCAAGTAAGATTACACTGTTTAGATTGGCTACAGAAAGCCCTACAAGAGCACAGTTTACTCTGTGGCCAGAACAGTGATCCTTCAATATCTGACTGCACCCAAACACTTTTAGTATCTGCTTTCTTCCTCCCTCCCATTTGCTTTCAAAAGAACGTCAAACTGTGTAACATTTTTTTTCAAAAAACTATTTTGCCTCTCATTGGAGCTCTTGCTCATTTGATTTCTGCAATTATTACAATAATATAATACTATTTTTTAATGACTTCATTCAGAAAGTATACTGATAATAAGTATTCACTAAAGTGTTCAATTATTTGAAGATTAAAATTATTTGAAGATTTAAAATGTATCTTTTATTTGAAGACCAGAACTCAATGAAAATGATAAAGCTTATCAATTGAGAAAAATTATTCATTACATTTCCCTCCACCTCCTTACCTTTTTTAGGTATTTCCAAACTATCATATTTATCCTCCAACAGCACCTCATGTTGCTTATATGCAGCCGAAAGCAAATGCACCTTCCTTCTTTATGGCTGATGAACTCCGACAGGTACGCTTTCAGAATTTGTAGCAGATATAGAGTATCTGTTGTGCTTTAGCAAAAAACTGCAGAAGGAACAGGACTCTTTTCAAATCATGTTATTTAATTTCATATGTTGTACTAAATCAAACAATTTAGATTTTATGAATTATAATTGATATATTTAAAGAAGTTTGTTTTTCAAGAAAATTGCAAATAATTGTGTTAGGTATGAAACATAGACTAACTCTTTAAGTGGTTAGCCTGTCTGCATTTCCTGTCCTTTAAGTTTCCTTAAGTATATAAAGAAATTATCTAAGCATAAAACTTTTTAATAATATCTGTAGGTTGAGAACAAGAAAAAAATTTGGTTCACAAATAAGCCTTGTTTTAAGAGACCTCAACATTTTCTATTAAGTAGATTTAATAAAATTACTAATTTTTGGTGAACAGCTCAGTATTATTTGATATATAGAATTTCATATTACCCTTATATTCTCAGAAATATTTTTACTTTTTGGAAATCATGTGCATAGAGTGAAAGTTTGAAAAGAGTACTTTGTGTTTTTAGCCATAATACTGGTTATGTGCTTTGGTTATATATAGCACAGCTTCTTAGACTTAACTTTAATCAGACAGGTATATCAAATACTGAAATTTAGATATTTTACCATTAATTAATACTTATGTAGTTACAATACAAAATCCAGATACCAGAAGCTCTGTGTCAATGTCAATATACATTTTTTTTCCACTAGGAGCTGATCAATAGACATTTAATAACAATGGCTCAACTTGATCAAGCAGATATGCCAGGTAAAATGCAAAGTTGATTCATAGTTCCATTTAGATGATATTATAATCTTTATATTGTCCTATGTTTTTATGTCATAAGCTAGCTAATTACTATTTTATGTATATGTTTATTAAGGGTTCCAGAATGCTACTGGTCATGTGGTTTATTTCAGTTAATTCTACATGTAATATTCTAGTTCTTCAAAAATTTGTATACTTTTAGAATTCATGTGATTTACCGTACTATGCACTAGAATGTTGTTGTCTTCTGAAACTTAATAAGCAGAGGGGAATGTAATTATTATTAAATATTTGTCTTTCTCTCTGATTTTGTTTAGCACAATCCCCTCTAAATCTACATGTTATCACAAATGATAAGATTTCATTTTTTTTTTGTTTTATACCTGCGTAATATTCCACATGCTCATAATCTACTCGTCTGTCATTGGGTAGTTATGTTGTTTCCATAACTTGGGTAATAAACATTTGAGTGCATATATGGCTTCAAAGTAGTGATTTTACACTCTTTAACTAGATAACTAAGAATGGAATCATATGACAGATCTATTTTTAATATCTTGGAAATCTCCATATTGTTTTCCATAGGGAATGACCACTCTACATTCTTACCAACAATGCAAGGGCAATCCATTTTCTCCATACCCTTACCAAACTTATTTCTGGTCTCTTTATTATGGGCTGTTCTAACTGGTATGAGGTGGTATCTATCTCATTATACTTTTGATTTGCATTTTTTGGTGATAAGTGATCATGAGCATCTTTTTATGCACAATTGGCCACCTGTATGTTTTTGGAGAACTATCTATTAATATTAAGCTCTTCTTCCCATTTTTTTGATTGGGTTTTTTTATGTGTGCATATTGTTAAGTTACAGGAGTTCTTTGTAAATATTGGACATCAGCCTTTTGTCAGATATATAATGTGCAGATATTTTTTTCCATTCTGTAGCTTGTCTTCATTCTAATGATGTTTTCTTTTGCTACTCAGAAGCATTTTTAGTTGGTATAGGTTCATTTGCTTATTTTTTGCATTTGTTTCCCTTGCCATTGTAATGAGGTCCCCCAAAGAGACCATTGAAGCCAGTGTCTGAGGGTTTTGTTTCCTTATATGTTTTTTATGGTTTTGGATCTTAAATCTTACTCTTTTATGTATTTTTGTGTGTGGTGTGAGATAGTTGTCTTTTGCATATAACTCTCCAGTTTTCCCAACACTATTTGTTGAAGAGGCTTTCTTCTCCATTGTATATGCCCATAGCTATTTCTTGTAAATTACCTGGCCATATAAATACGGATTTACTTCTGAACTGTTAGTTCTATCCTGTTTATTGGTGTGCCTGTTTTTATTGCAATATCAGTACCACACTGTTTTGACTTCTGCTTGAGTTTTGTAGTTATTGTTTGAGGTTGGCAGTTATACCTTTGTTCTTTTTTGTCAGGGTTGCTTTGATTTATTTGGGTTTTATTTACTTTTCCTGCAGGTGGTGCTGTGATTTTTTTCTTTTTTAACCTTTGCTGGTTTCTGAGGATACTAAGACCTGTTTTTGGAGTTATTAGGTCAGAGAGTGAGGGAGGGTCTTGGTGGGATCCATCTGATGGTACAAATGTGCTTGAAGGGAGAAGGCTTGAGTTTGTGGCACCAGTGAGATCCCTTCTTTGTAAGGTTTCCAATCTCAGACTGTAACATCTCTGTGCTGTCTTTGTACTTCTAGAGGTCCTCACCCATCCCAATGGATAGAGGGGGGCAATGTAGTCCAACCCACGTTCTATTTTCTGTTTACTGGGGACCCAACCATGTGGAGCACCTCAGCTTCTCTGCAAAGTTCCCTTTAGTCTAGTGTGTGTTCCTTCCACACCATTTCACTCTTCCCTCCCCAGAGTCCCTGACTGAGCTGACAGCCCCTCTACCCATGTTACCCACCTTGATATGCAAGCATTTCTCTCCATCCACTTCAGCTCAGTGAAGTGTGACTCACCTCTTTGTGTCCTCTGTGTAGTCTGTGTTGGTCTCTGATGTCAATGAGTGTTTCAGTTTACCTCAAGCCATAGTACTCTCTGGGTGTGACACTCTGTTAACTGTGAGATAGTCCTCTCTGGAGAAAGCAAGGACTTTCTGTTTCCATCAAGTATTATATTTGAGGGCCTCCCTGTTGGCACAAGGAATTAAGCAACTCACTATGAATCATCTGTAGCCACTGCTACATGAGTTCAATCCCTGACCAGGGAGGTGACCAGCATGGTGTAGCAGACCTCTCCTGCTGCTCCTCTCAACAGTGTATTTCAGTAGATCCGCCTGTTCTGCTCCCCAGTCTGTCTCTGATGAATCTTCTCACCCTCATACCTCTGGCCTGGACCCCAGTTCTTGTATGCATAAATAAATCTTTTTTTAAAAAGTATTATATTTTAAGACTCATTGTTCTAGTCTTGATGGGCTGGGAACTTATTTGTTATAATCTTAGAAGACTTCAGATTATAATGTTCCTTAATTATTTAATATTATACTTGATGCACTAATCAGAATAAAAGAAAAATAAATAAATTGAAAACATTAGAGATTAAAAAGACAAAAATGGACCCATCAGGTACAAGTCATATTAATATGGGTTAGATATTTTAAAATTAGAATTGAATTTAGGAAATAGCTGGATATAAGATTGATATGTGTTAGTTGCATTTTCATAGACTAGTAGCTTATAATACAAAAAAATATATAATCAGATGAGAAGTGCTGTTTATACTGGTTTTAGATCTCTGTACCAAGGAATCAATATAACAAAAATGTGGGAGTTCTCAACAGAGATCGTATAGTATAATAGAGCTTTTTGTGTTGTATAGTTAAACTTATCAAAGAATAAAGGGGTAAGACTACCCTAGGCAATTTTAAGATGGTAATTAGGAGCCTGGTTGTTTTGGGAGAGGGGTAGCTTGGTTTGAGTCTGTAGTAACTAAAACAATATATTAATGGCACTGAGTTATACAAATTGATAAGTGACAAATTGGGGAGGGCCCCAGTATATTTTATGATTGAGGTTACATATCATTAGGGAAAGGAAGGTTTTAGAAATGACCATTTTCTTTATGGTCAGTGAGAAAATTGCATAATTATTTCAACTCAAATTCTGAAATCAACTCAAAACAAATTAAAAACCTAAATGTTGATAAGCAAACTTTAAAATTCCTACTGTATAACATAAATGAATAGATTTAACTTTTCAGTAAAGAAAATTATCCTATACAAAACACAAAGATATTTGACTCCAGAAATAAAAGTACGATTTTTACTGCAGTAAATTAGGAACAAGTCAAAGATACTTATCATAAAAATATTGGAAGAGGATTTTTGCAATTTATACAATTGACAATATAAAACACAAATCATTAAGACCCTAGACAACTGAATAGAAAATTGGTCAAAAGATAGGAATAGGCATTTCATGAAAGAGAAACATGATGAAAACATGAAGAATTGTTGAACAATATTGAGAATTAGGGAAATAAATAAGATATTTTAAGTCTCACCATTTAAAGTGTTAGGATATGGGTTTAAGTATGTCTAATAGAATGTTGTTGATAAGTTAAAAAAAAGAATGTTGTTGATAAGTATAAATTGGCAAACTGTTAATTTCTTTTGAAAACTACTAAAGTTATGTGTCTATATACCCTATGATCTAGCAGTTGTGTTCCTCGATATGGGTATACGCCTATATATTTTTAATTGGAAAACATAGAAAGTTATACAAACTTCTACCCCAAAAAGCAGAAACCTTGACTGATACATCTGAAGGACAATGGGTAAATTAGCTGTGATATTGTCACACAGTGGATATTGTATAGCAGTTTAAATGAAGAAAGCATGCTAACATGTGACTGTGCAGAACAATCTTGGAAACATGTTTAGTTTAAAAGAGTTGTAAGAGAGTATATACAGCATGATGCCTTTTTGCAAAATCAACTGAAATTTCTGTTTACATATATGTAAGTGTGTTTATATATACATATAATACATACATAGTAGACTTAAGGAATACGTATATAATAAAACTGTGGAGTAGATAAAAGAGAAAGAAGACAATGGTAGAGAGAACCACGTATTTAAATGTAAAGTCAAGGTCTGAGCTTTCCTTTTATTGCTGAGTATATTACATTAAGAATAGTTAAAACAGGAACTCCCTGGTATCCTAGGGGTTGACTCTCAGCGCTGTCACCGCTGCAGCCTGAGTTTGATACCCAGCCAAGGAGCTGGTCCACATATGGCGCAGCAGACCTCTCCTGTCTCACCTGCTGCTCCCCTCAGCAGTGTATTTCAGTGGATCAGCCTGTTCTGCTCCCCACTATCTCTGGTGAGTCCTCTCACTCCCCGCACTTCTGGCCTGCACCCCAGTTCTTCGCAAAAAATTTAAAAAATTAAAAAATTTTTTTAGAAGAAAGAATAAATAGTAGCAACCATTTGTAGACATGAACCAGTGACTTGAAGGCTAAAAATTAATGGTTATAATTAATCCAATTCTGTGCACTTGTGCTCAGATAGCATTTAATATTTTATTTTCTGTCATTACATTAACTCTGATTTTTTGTTACATTGCATGTATACTCATTTATTAATCTTTGGTCTTGCTATCTTTTTTTTCCCCTTGTTTGCATCAAATTAGTATTTTTCAAGTTTAAAATCATAATTTACTTCTTATAGGTCAGTGTTTCTCAACCATGAACAATTAGAGTTCTCATGGGTCATTTGGCAGGGTGTGGAACATTTTTGGTTGTTACTAGTTGCAGTGGGATACTGCTAACTACTAGTGGGTAGAAGGCAGGGATGTTGCTAAACACCCTACAGTGTATAGTACAGTCCCTCGTAACAAAGATTATCTAATACAATATTGCAGAATTGTGATATGGAGACATTCTAACTGTGGACTTGTGGGCTTCCCATAATGAATCACAGTCATGTAATATCTTAACACCACCATTCTTTCTATGTTTATTTGAAAGGGAAATAAAGTTGAATAGATGAAATAATTCAAATTTTTCTGTGTTACTTTTAATATTAGTTGGTAGAACTGTGGACTAAAGGTTGGGGCTACACTAAAGAATGTGTCTATCTAATACTCAGCTAATATATATCTAATATATTTAGTGACTTTACCTTGACTTGTGATGACTAACAGTGGTTGAGATGTCCTTATTTGTTTTGCAAAATCTGAGGGATGATATTGAACTTGTCTTCTGTAATTAGAGCATTCTTAATTTGATTTCACCCTTATTTTTTAACATCATAAGTCAAAGTTTGTCAGTTGTTTTTGCTTGCATTTAAAGAGATTTATTGCTGTGTTTAAAAAATATTTTAAAATGCTTTGTTTTGTAAAAAATTTGGCAAATACATAACAAAGGAGAATAAAAATCTCTCCACTAATACCTTACTATTTATTGTTAGTTTTTCTTTAATATTATCTAGGTGATTTTCTAGACTTATTTTGCTCGCTCTACTTTTTAAGCAAAAAGTTACCTACTTTTTGCTTAAAATATTTTGAATGTTCTTAAGTTATTCAAGACATTTAGCAAAATGGAAACTGTTGAATTGGAAAGTACAATTGATTATATTGAGAAACAATACAAAGCTGTTGTGATACAAGTGGTTTATAGTAGATTTGATTTCTTTATTATTTTGAGAGATTTATGAATGTCTGCAAGTTAAAAGTCATCTTCCTATGAATTACTCTAGCAGTCCCTACAGAAGTTGACAGCTACCATAGCCTGTTTCCTCTAGAACCACTGCCACCACCTAACCGGATACAGAAATCAAGTAATTTTGGATACATTACATCTTGTTACAAAGCTGTAAATAGCAAGGATGATCTGCCATATTGCCTTCGGAGGATACATGGTGAGGAAGATAAATTATTCTTTTTTGGAAGCATACTCTTGAGACTTAAGGTTGTTCAAATATTCCTGAATACTTATTTAATAGCTGAAATTAAATGATAAAAAAGTAAGTTATTTCATTTGGATAGTAGTACTTCAGAAGTAGTGTGTATAACATGGATTTTTTAAAAAGTAATGGAATAGGAGGGAGATGTCATTTATAGTTGAGTAGAAACATTTTTCTTTTTAGGTTTTCGTCTTGTTAACACAAAGTGCATGGTGTTGGTCGATATGTGGAAAAAAATTCAGCACTCAAATATTGTAACCTTGCGTGAAGTGTTTACTACTAAAGCATTTGCAGAGCCTTGTGAGTAATTTGTAATTGTCTTTTTTACTTGTGGGCTTCATTATTTGGGGCCAGAGTTTAGTAACAGCTATTTGTTTTGTTGTTTTAAGCTCTCGTGTTTGCATATGACTTCCATGCCGGAGGAGAAACTATGATGAGCAGACACTTTAATGATCCTAATGCTGATGCCTATTTCACAAAGAGAAAATGGGGTAAGAAAAAAATACAAGCCAGCTATAGTTTGACAAATGTTTTTGCACTATGGAAGAGTAGTTTTGTACTGTAATATACATGTAAATTTACCCCTGTGATCATTCAGCTTAATCAGACTTCACTGAATTTTAATAAGAATTATCTCAAGGAAATGGAGTAAATCTGTAACAAGTTTGTCTATGTTATTATTCCTATATTATATGTCTCCATCATTATGTATTTTTTTTTAAAGATTTATTTATTTATGCATACAAGCACTGGGGTACAGGCCAGAGGCGGGGGGTGAGAGGATTCACCACAGAGAGCGGGGAACAGAACAGGCAGATCAACAGAAGCACACTGCTGAGGGCAGCAGCGGGCACAGCAGGAGAGGTCTGCCGCACCATGTGGGTCCCCTCCCTGGCCGGCAGCAGGGATCGAACTCGCGCTGCAGTGGCTGCGATTTGCTTCATAGTGCGTTGCCCAACCCACTGCGCCACCAGGGAGGCCCCCATTATGTATTAATAGTCTGTAGACTGAGTTGAAGATAGGTTGTTAAAGATTCATGGAGATATTTGAAATATAGATGAAAATATAAAAAATGTTTTCCTCTAAAATCTTTTTTAAAATGTAATGCTTTCTGAGTAATGATGATTTGAAAAATTTAGTAAATTGGGAAAAAAAATCCTGTAGCATCACCAAAGTACAACCATTATGATCTTTTGGTATCTTGGCATGTTTTTTCCCAGATTTGTTTGTTTATGGTCTCCTTTTGCATTGTCTATTTTCTTTTTATCATTTTATAAATATTTCCCTCAATTTTTATATCTTGAAAATGATTATATTATTAAGTTATATTAAAGTTATAATGTTGAATATAATGATTTAATTTCTTGTAGTCTAGTGTGACTACATATCATTTATAATTCATTTCCTTAAACATGTTTTTGTTTAAAGATAGGATTCCATGTTATTTGAGAAATTAGTGTTCAAAACAGTTTTTCAGGTAACTTTTAATTTAAAAGATGAAATTCTTTTTTTGCCCGTTAGTTTTTTCTTTTGCCCCAGATATTGCAAAGAATCAGAATACATAAATTATGTTCTAAAAGTTATTTATTAAATGGTAAACAGTTTCAAAGTAAAAGTAAAACCATTTTGATATGTTATTAATTCATGTATTTGAGAAAGGAAATATCATTTTCTGGTTTGGGGGCAAGAAAGAAGCACTGCATATTCTTTATTGTGGCTTTTAACCTTCTAAATATTTTCTTGAATACATAATGTTAGAAATTAGGCAGTTTTATGGGATTATGATTCCTTTGCGGACTCTAATTACTTCTGTTTACTTCTAACTTTGCTTTCTGGCAGTTAAGAGTAGAAAACTGTGGTTATGGCTGTTTCACATTGAAAATCTGGTCATGTAGTGTGGTCACTTTCTTCCTTTTGCCATGTCATCTGCAGATACCTACATAATTTTGTTGAAGGGGATGTGGTATAATTTTTCCTATAGATGAAGATAGCTGTAGTTGTCAAGTTTATTTTAGTAATACCACCTGTGAAATAACTGTTGGCTTTAATTTATGACTGGGTTTCTCAACTCCAGCACTGTTGACATTTTGGGCTGAATAATTATATTTGTGGGGGTTCCTGTACATTGGAATATGTTCAGCAGCATCCCTGGCTTCTAACCACTGAAAGTCAGTAGCACTCCCCTCAACCATTTGTTATACCAAAAATATCTCTAGACTTTGCCAGTGTCCTCTGGGGTCAAAATTTATCTCTGTTTATAACCCCTGATTTATAGTACTACTTTTCATTAAAAAATAAAACCAAGTTAACTATTCTGTTTTTGGTATTGACTAATTATTGCATATATTATTTTTACATTTTCTTGGAAATCAGTTCTTTTTCTAATATTTGAAAGTATTATTTGATGGTAGTTACTGTCCTAAATATATCATATATACCATATAAACATATATATACTTCACAGAAATTTCTAATACAAACCAGTTCTGTGGATATTTTTAAAAGGCCAGTATTAAACAAAGGCAAATTTATAAACTTGTAGAGACGTAAATGGAAGCCTAATATTTTCTCATGCTATTTAACTTATTAGCATAGAACAAATGAAAAAATTGCATATTAAAAAAACAAAGATTTAGAAAATGGGACTCACAGTACATATAGGGGTTATGAGAGAGGTTTAAAATGAGATAATGTGAGTGAAAACTAGACAGTATCTGGCACACAGTAACTAATAAGTTTGCTAGAAGTACTCCTTAATTGCCATCTTTATTAAATAAATTTTATTTAAACTTTTCATAGCTGTTGACATTGCTTTGCCAGTAATCACTAGAGCCACTTTTTTGAGTCAGTTTACACTGTCTTCCAGATTGTATAATTTTCATTTCTGACTAAATTGAAGGATAGTAGTATGTGAATTTTGTATTTGCTTTTCCTCAGCATTTCTATTCCAAGCCTGTTTTCTATTTATTATCTCCAGAATAAACCATTTAGCCATATTGCTTTTATGCCTACTTCACAGAAAGTTTGTAACTATATGAGTCCTTGGATTTATAAGGTTATAGTCCCTAAAATAATCATGAAATCTGGATTGAGTTTTTATGGCTGATTAAGGCTTATCAAGGATTATCAAAACCCAGAAACTAATATCAAGAGGGACTGGCAAAAGTTGATAGAATGAAAATTCTTTCTTTTCATGGTATACCAGATTACGTCTGTGTTTCATCATTACACATCATTCAGTGTTTTACATTGTTTTTGTGAATTGAATATCATCCTGTCTAACTGGCATCATCGCATAGACAGAGCATTATGTGTCAAATGAGAAGACATTCACCATAAATGATAGGGACTTTTCTTTCCTGAAGACCACAGAATAAACAGTTGTCACATACCCTGAAAATAATAGGTGCTAGGAATTTTCAGTTTCTTAGTAAAATAACAATCTCTAAAAAAATAGTTCCTGTTTTTAATTACATTTATTTGGTTCACAGATACACATTTTTACTTTAATTTTCATTTATTCAAAAGTTATAAAGATCCCAAGAGAGCAGTTTGGTGGGAGTTCTCCTTTTAACAATATAAAAGTATAATCTTATAAACAGGAAGTTTTGAGTTTGTCTTTTAAATTCTTACTAATAGTTTGAATTTAGATATTTATACATGCACATATACATATGTAAATTGACAAGTTGTGCCAGGAATATACATGAATTTTCTTTAATTTTGGTTTGAATGTTTTAGTTGATAATTCGAATGAAGATACCACTTTGACTTATTTACTTTATAGGTCAACATGATGGACCATTGCCCAGACAACATGCTGGATTGTTGCCAGAATCTCTTATTTGGGCATATATTGTCCAACTGAGTTCTGCATTGCGTACCATTCATACAGCAGGTTTGGCATGTCGAGTTATGGACCCAACAAAGATTCTAATAACTGGCAAAACGAGGTACTGGCATTTGATTTTTTACTATTTCACTGAGCATATAACTTAAGACAACTTAGTAAACAAAACATGATTATTTGCTTTAATTCTGCCTTTTCATATATTCCATCCAGAAGAACTGTTGTGACTTTGAATTCATTTGTAAGTTTAAAAAAAGTTGAATTCTTAATAAAATGCCTGGTTATTATTCAGGAATCTTAAGAATTGGGGAGTTATGTATGATTAGGGTTGCAGGAGTATAGAAATAATATCAGTACAGTAATTCTGTGTCCCACAACTGTGGTTCTCAAATTTTATCATGAATTAGAATCACCTGAAGACTTTTTTAAAAAGATTTTTATTTCATTTATTTATGCGTACAAGTCTGGGGTGTAGCCCAGACCGCTCTCTCTCCCCTCTCCCTTTTCCCCTCTCTCCTCTCTCTGCCGGGGTGGGTGGGTGGGTGGGGTGAAAGGATTCATCAGAGACAGAGTGGGGAATAGAACAGGTGAATCTACTGAATACATTACTGATAAGCACAGATTATTGGGCTCAACCTGGAGTTTCTCATTCAGTAAATCTGGAGAGAACCTGAGAATTTGTATTTCTGACAATTACTGTTGTTACTGATTGGATCCCATGCTTTGAGAATTACTGAGGCAGAGTTGAGAACACAGACCTTGACTTCACCAGTTTGGAGTTGCTGTAATTGTGAGAATTATCTTAGGCAGCATGGCATAAAGAACTTGAATTCTCAGGAGCCTGCTTGCTTGAGCTCATATTCTGTTAATTCATACTCAATATGATCCTGGGCAAGATACTTCTCTGTAGTCGGAAACTTTGAGACAGCTGCTGTTACTATGTCCATTTTTTGCATTTGTAGAGTACTTGCTCAACAATTATGGAGTAGGTTAAGTGAGTTTAATAACCTGTAAAATGTTTTGAATGGCATCAGATACATCTTTAACAAATGTTTGCTAATTAGTTCATGGATAATGAAGAAACAACTTGGTGTGATGAAAGAGCATTGAATCTGTAGTCAGAAGTTGTGAGTTACAATGCTGACTTTATCAGTATTGACTTACAACCATAAGCTTATCTTTTGCTGTCTGTGAGTCTTAATTTCCTCACCTATAAAATGTTGGTTGGTAGAGCTTACATGGGGTTGGGACAGGAAGTTAGACTAGTTAATATTTTCATATCCTTTCTAATAGTACAGGAAATGTTCAATTTCTACTTGTATATAATTTAAAAATCTTATTTTAATTTTTAAAAAATTCTCTGTTCTTTAAAGGTTGCGAGTAAATTGTGTTGGAGTTTTTGATGTTTTAACATTTGATAACAGTCAGAATAACAATCCATTGGCATTAATGGCTCAATACCAGGTGAGTAAGAATTAATAATGGATAATAACTTAAGGCTTGATTTTTTTTTTCAAAAGATAAATTTTGTTTTAAAATTTTAAAGTATTTCAGGGTTTTAAGTCTAGATTTCAATTTATTTTGGAAGTGTTCTCTTTGAGCATATAGTTCTCTAATCACAGTAATATATTTAAAGTAGAGCTTTTTTTATGTTAGAATATATAGAATTAAAGACAATATAGTGACTAGCTGTTCAAGTGAAATGTATTTATGTGATTACAGAACTTAACCTCAGGATAGATACAGCAGATTAGTCAGCTGAGTGAATTATATATTAAATGACATTTTACACTTTTTCTCTTCTCTAACGTGTTAAAATCATATTTATTATTTTTACCTGTAGAACGTTGTCACACTTCACTTTGAAAATTTCAGAAATTAAAAAAAAGGGAAAAAATTCAGAAATATTTTCAGAGGAATAATGTGTTGCTATCTTCTAAATAATTTTTTTCTTTTGCTTAATCAAAGCCCATCACTTGTACACTTTTAGAATTTGCTGATTATCTTACTTCATATTAATAGTTTGGATTTAGGTCCTTTTACTTTCTATTCTTAGCTATTTTGCTATTTCTTATTTCTTGATTAATATAAGGCATAAGATAATATTAATCATATTGCTACAAGTAACAATAAGTGTAGTTGCTTTTGCCTTGATTACTCTGCAAGTAGCATGGCTTTTTTAAAGCAAATATTTCATATAATTTTTATTATGATGCTTAATATTTTTTTGAGACATGCAGCTTTCATTTAAATACAATGTTCTTTTTGGATAAGAAATTTTTAATTTTTCTGAACACTTATTTATAGGGGTTGAAATAAGGCAGAACTCTTAATCATGGAGCAATGAATATCTTGCCTATTCATTTCAACTTCTTTTATTGAAACTTTTAAAGATATCAGTTCACTTTATCATAACACAAAATCTCAGAACAAAAAGGAAAGGGACAGAATGAGTTATATCTGAGTAGTGTTTAGTATTCCAATTCACATATAAATCTCTCCTTTTGCTACTGCACCAAAGATAGTGCAGTCCCCCAGACTTAGAGCCCTTCACATACATTGGATAATGCCGACTTAACATCTTTCCCTTTTGTGCCTCAATAACTTCAAGAGCAGCCAAGCTGATTTGGTTGTTAGCACCATCTAGTGGGCACTATGTGGAAGAATCTGACTGCTACATATTTTTTTTCCCAGTAGCAGCTTTCTTCTGCCTAAGGGAATTATGCTCCCTTTGCTATCTAAGGTGATTATTTCCTAGCTACTTTTTAAATCTTCTGTCATGTACTTAGTACCTCACTAATCGGCTCTGGTTAATTTTTCTCTCATAGTCTTTGTGCTTCTAAAAGTGACTGACTGTTGACTGTTAAAATACTAGTGATTTTTTTTTTATATGGGCAGGAAAATAATACTAAATTTTTGAAAATAAATTAAACATTATTGGAACCGGTGCCATAAACCTCTATGTCAAGTATTTGGAAATCGCATATCCCCATTAAAAAATAAAACATCTTACAGTTTTTGTTTTTTACAAGCACAACCTTACAGTATCTTCTCATTCCTCTCAATTCTGACTAAAGCTCCTTTTCAAAAATATACTCGTATAGAATAAGACAAATTTGATTTTGGTTTTCTGTGACTATCACAGTAGTATTTTCAGGTTTTTTTTTCTTTGCAGAAATACACATTATTTCAATTGCATTATGGGTTATAAAGTCACCTTGAAAACAATTCATCATAAGAGAAAAGTAGTCCTTGACTTTCAGGCAAACAACTTTGAAGTGCTAGAGACTAAACTGATTGGTTAGCATGAAGTTAGGGATTGCTTTCATTAATAAGATCAGGCTACTTTAAACTAGTCATGTCTTTCCCTTTGTTTTTCAGCAGTAAAGGATATATCAGATTTTTTTTCTTTTAAATTTTTTTGGGGGCGGTATGTATATATGTGGAAATTTTTTCATATAGCTATAGTAAGGTAAAGGAGAGAACTAAAGATAGTCCCAAAAGGGAAATTGTGATTTTACAGAGAAGGTACATGAGAAAGGAGTGCATTGTTTCTTGTAGTCTATTTTTCATAGTCTGTTTCAGACACGTGAATAGAGACTGACTTTCAGTAAAATGGACATAAGTAGAGCCATAGATAGAATCAGAGAAAAATCAAGAAGTCAAGAATCAGGAAGAAACTGAAAATGAGTTGGGGGGAAAACCTCCAGAATTCAACAAATGGGGGGAAAAACCAGATGGAGGTAAGAAGCAAAATAACAAATGGAAAACTATTTAGCTGGGAAATAAGGAAAGGAGAGTTACTGAGTTTTTATTATGTTGAACTCTTAATCTAAGTAGGACTTCATTCATCTTTTTTGTTTTAAAAAAAGTTCTAATTTAAGCTGGATTGTATGACTTGTATACTTTATTTCTAAATGTGGATATTCCCACCTTTAGTCAGTTTTAGAAAGGTGGTGGGATGGCCTCAAAATCAGATGTTCTTATTTTTTAAAAGCATCCAATCCTTCAGCTCTCTTGGATTTTTGTTTTCCTCTCTTCTAATAGGGAACAATGGGATATTCTAGTTGGGAGGTTTAGTACAGCATCAATTCAGGGTGGAGACAAATTGAAATTTTTACTATTTTCAGGGTTGGGAATCTGTGTGCCGGTGGGTGCTGTTCAGATACTTGATAACTAATAACAACCTTTGGTTTGCTAATAACAGTGACAATGGAAAGAAACACATAGAATTCACATGGACTGATTTCTGTTGAGTAACATTTTTATGATTTCATTAATATAACAT
The DNA here is from genome assembly GCA_019455555.1 of Galemys pyrenaicus. Lineage (NCBI taxonomy): Eukaryota > Metazoa > Chordata > Mammalia > Eulipotyphla > Talpidae > Galemys > Galemys pyrenaicus. Next base: position 637,354 of record JAGFMF010011839.1, on the reverse strand, counting down.
GGAATGTTTTTATTTGCTTTTGAGAATGATTGAGGGAATTATGCTTGAGTAAATTCATGGCAGTCCCCTCCAGATCATAGAAATAATGGCAACAATAATAGTGTTCCTTCCCATGCCACTTTTCCTCCTGCCATTCTGGGCTGCAACTCTGTAGAACTCTTTTTAAAAAGATTCTCTCACATGAATCCTTGTCATCTCTTGTCTTAATAGAGTCAAAATAGTTTGTTTATCTAAATGTTTTTCCACTAACATAGTGTTCAGATTCATAAATACTAGTTTTGGATAAATTTTTAAATAAAATAGTTTTAATGTTATGTTAGTAATGGAATTTGATTTTCTCTTATCTTTTTAATTTGACCGAAATGTTTATTGCCATAATAATACTAAGATATTAGCTATTGATTGCCTTGAAATGCTCACTTGATTTCGCTTACATGTGAATTACAAATATTCCACAAAACTGGTGGTTCTCAACACCAGCTGCATATCAGAATCTCTTCTGGAAGGTTTGAAAAATAGTAATGCCTATATCTTACCCCAAACTAGTAACACCATAACTGGTATGAAAGATAGTTACTGGGTGTTTTTTGTTTGTCACGTTCCTTGGGTATTTAATGTACAGCTAAATTTGAAAACTCCTACTAAATCAATATCCAGTAAATCAACGTATAGTCAATAATTCAGATTTTGAAGATTTGCAAAAGTTTTCTGTAGAAAGTATTTCAAAATATGTCATTTAACTCTGAGCTACTCCATTCTCCTAGGCATATGATTATTTGTAGTTACCTGCCAACCAGGGACGCTTGGGGTGACCATTCTGTTTCCTGGAGTTATAATAGGTAATAGAGAGCTTACCTCAATTCAGCCAGCTGTCTTTTGAAAGTCCTTTTAGAAGGAAAGTCTCAAGTGGCAAATCTATAAAAAGGAAAAAAAAGGTAGGAAACCAGATGATTACAGAGCTCAAAGATCTATTGTAGTGTGAGTAAAATTGTCTATTTGGAAACAACAAATAATGGGATGGGGTGTCATTGAGGTTTGTAGCATTTTTGATGCTTTAGAGAATGTACTCTGAAATCAGGTAATGTTGATGCTGTGTTTGAGATGGGTGACTTTTGGGAAGTAGTTCTTGGAACTCCCATCATATTTTGGATATTTGGCAAATGAAAAGTGCATGTTGTAAATTGTAATGATCAGAGTAAAGCAAATATATAATATTAACCAGCCTTAAAACTAATAAATTTAAAACATAAATTTGTGCTTGGTATGCAGACTACTTAGAATAGTGTTTCTTAAAGTGTAACCCTAGAACTACTTTTATCAGAATTACCTGGGTGCTTTAAAAATGTTGGGTGTGTTTCCAGACCTACTAAATGAGAATCTCTGTTGAAAGACTCAGAAATCATCTTTTTAATAAGTTCTCAGGTGATTCTGATGAACACCAAATTTGAAAAGCCTTTACTGAACTCTGCAGCTTTTTTGGTAAAGGTACTTTCTCCCGTTCAGGCAGTAATATCAGTATGTTAGGTTTGTATATAAAAAATAAAAATTAAAAGTTGTATTTATTCTTTTATGTCAGCAAGCAGATCTGATATCATTAGGAAAAGTTGTGTTGGCTTTGGCTTGCAACTCTTTGGCAGGAATTCAGCGAGAGAACTTACAGAAAGCCATGGAACTGGTGACAATCAACTATTCCTCTGACCTGAAGAATCTGATTTTGTAAGTTCTGTTAGTGTATGATTAAATGTATTTAATGAACATATGAGACAAGACAGAGTTTATCATAAGGGCTTTTTAACAGTGATTCTGTTTTCCACTGTTTAAAGTCAGGGGAAACATACTTAAATACCTTTGAATTTCTTTATTTTTATTGCTAAGTAAATATTTCTTGGAATAAATTCATAAACCAAATATTTTAAATTAGTTGTTGATAATTTAAACAAAGGATACTCTCTAAAACTGCATTGTTGCCCACCTGGTACCTATCTATATCTTGTAAATTTAAATTAAGACTAGATAAAATTGGGCCTCCCTGGTGGCACAGTGGGTTAAGCAACGCACTATGAAGCAAACCGTAGCCACTGCAGCACCAGTTCGATCCCTGCCGCTGGCCAGGGAGGGGACTCAAATGGTGCAGCAGACCTCTCCTGCCTCGCCCCACTGCTGCTCTCAGCAGTATTTCAGTCAGTCTGCCTGTTCTGCTCCCCACTCTGTCTCTGGTGAATCCTCTCACCTCCCTAGACTCTGGCACGTACCCCAGCTCTTGTATGCATAAATAAATAAATCTTAAAAAGAAAAAGACTAAATTGAAAAATCAGTTCTTCACTTGTACTAATCACATTTCAACAGCTCAAAAGTCACATGTAGTCGTTTCTGAATGATATATTGGACAGTGTAGTTCTAGAACATTTTCATCATCCCAGAAAGTCTATTAGACATTGCTGCTCTAGAGAGTTAGAAATATCTTTGTGAAAGTCAAACTCTTCTGTCTCTCCTGCTGCTTTCCTCCACAGTGTATTTCAATAGATCCACCTGTTCTGCTCCCCATTCTCATCCTTGCACCCCAGTTCTTATATGCAGAAATAAATTAAAAAATCTTTTTTTAAAAAAAAACCAAAACAGTTTATAACAATTATGTCACATACTATTGCAAAGGTTTGGGAATGGAAATGGTAAGTGTAACTGTACGCAACCTTACTTTCTCAGTTTCATAATAGTGAAATTATAGAAAAAGAGAGATGTTTACAGTTTTCCTGTTGATTTAGAATTTTCCAGAAAAAAGAAAACCTATTTTTTGAAAGTGAACCCTGACTTGTGTGTGGAAGAATGTTTTCAAATTTGTGTATGCTAATGTGGTAGCAACAATAGGTATGTACTTGTGGGTTCTGTTGTTTTCTTTTTTAATTGCATGTTTGAAATTCAGGTGATTCTTACTTATTTTGACTAGGTATTTGTTGACTGACCAGAACAGGATGCGAAGTGTAAATGACATCATGCCCATGATTGGTGCTCGATTTTATACTCAATTGGATGCTGCTCAAATGAGAAATGATGTCATAGAGGAAGATCTTGCAAAGGTAAAGCGTATAGTTAAAAGAAGTTATACACACAGCCATATATATAAATCTACTACCGAAAATAGTAATTGACAAAATGATTTGCAGATGTTTTGTCCAAACTTAGTTTATGATATTTTAAATTTTTGTGTCCTGTGAGTATTTTTTTCATTCATGACCTTGTTGTAGTCATATGACAAAAATCTCAATTTTTTTAAAAAATATGAGTAGTTTTAATAATTCTTTAAAATGACCAGCTGTATAATCATCTTAAGTACTGGGTTTTTTGAAAACTCATGATGCATTTTTGCAACAAAATATAGGGGGAAAAAATGTCATGAGTTTTCTGACAATCCAATATTACTATTCAGTGAAGTGGACATGTTGTCTTTAAAAGTAGAACCAGGGCCTCCCTGGTGGCACAGTGGGTTAAGCAACGCACTATGAAGCAAATCGCAGCCACTGCAGCACGAGTTCAATCCCTGCTGCCGGCCAGGCGGGGG
>JAGFMF010011839.1:610743-633692 GCA_019455555.1 Galemys pyrenaicus | reverse complement strand
CCCTGCTCTCTGTGGTGAATCCTCTCACCCCCCCACACCTCCGGTCTGTACCCCAGTGCTTGTATGCATAAATAAATAAATCTTTAAAAAAAAAAAAAAGTAGAACCAAAAGATGGGGGTATTAGGATTTATTGTTTAGGGATAATAACAGTACAATATGCCAGTTTTTGTTAATTTGCTTAAAAAGTTTTGTTGGCTGAGACATTAATATTCTCCCTCTTTTTAAAATGTTTTATAGGAAGTTCAAAATGGAAGACTGTTCAGGCTTCTAGCAAAATTGGGAACAATCAATGAGAGGCCAGAGTAAGATTTCATGTTTTCAGTCAGTGCCACAATGCTATGTAACATGAATGAGTATACTTTGTTCTAAGTGGTTATATTTAGAAAAAGAAAAACTCATATGACATGACCTTAAAAGCCCATTATTAGCCTTTAGAATGCTGGTTTTTTTTAGAATGCTGTTTTTTAACCACAACTTGTTATGGTTGCCCTAGGGCAACCATATAAATATAAATATAAACTTAGAAATCTCTGATGAGTTTTGCACATGAGGGGAGCATATTATGACTATAAAACTACCTCTTTTCTGTCTCCTTTTGGAATCCTGCTTCATTCCGTTTACCTTGGTCAGATTAGCGTCTTCAAAAATCTCTAATTTTTACATGCTTCTTCTGTTGGTGCCATATCAGTGATGTTGGGAAGATATCACTATCTTATATTGTCATTTAGTTCTGCCTTGTCTGTAAGTTAAAGTTTCTCATGTGTTCAAGGAAAAAACAGAGTTGCTGTCCTATATAACTGTCAATGACATAATAGCAGTTCAGCTACTGTCACTATAGTATGTTATATTTCATAAATATTAACTGTTGAGACAGATGACAGATAAACATTGCTTGAGGAATTTTTGGACCATAAAATTTTTGAACCTCTTCAAAATTAAAAGACTCAATTAGTATTTTCTAATAACTTCTAAATGAAAAAAACATTACTATATCTTGAACATTAAATAAGAAAAAAATGATGTTTCTGCTGGCATTTATTGCATTAAAATTTTTCTTTAAATGCATGCTTTGTGGTGCTATTTCTTAATGTTTTCACTTTAACTTAGGTAATGACTTTGTCTTGTGGAAGATGAATCTTATCTTTCATATTCCCTTCCCTTAACACACAAACACACACTCACATTCTACCACTTAACCCATAAATTTTGTTATGTCTTTATTCACTATTGACACTTTTATAACAAGGCACATGTTATTTATCACTGTGTCACATAGTAGTAAATCATGAACATATTTCTTACTTTTATAGTTTGTTTTTTGTTTTCCTAGAGTTAATAACTGTCTTATACAGAAATTTGAGCAAATTAAGAAATATTTGCTACTAGTTCATTCCAAATTCTCTGCCAGAGTTATTACCTTTCCATATATTTGACCTTCCCATATGGTCAAAAATAGGTAACCTATCAGTTCCTTTTTTTTCTCCCCCTTAGAGAAATTGCCCTTGGAGCCCCTGTCCTACTGTTTTTATCTGCGCTGGGTACATTTTAAGCCTGCTCACACTCACATTTAAGAACTGGAGCTTCCCTTCACTATTATCCTGAAAATTCTCATTGTCTCTCTCTTTGTGTTGGATACCATTTCTTGCTTTTTTCATTGTTTTTTTACTTTTGATTTAATGGAGCACATCCTCTTGTAGATTTCTGAGAAAGGTGAGTTTTTTTAAGTCTGAAAATATCTTTATTCTACTTTCACACTTTGTTGATGATATGGTTTGGTGTAAAATTTTCTATTGTCCTCAGAAAATTATTCATATGCATTAATAAATCTTTTGAATAGATTATGAATAGTTTTTTAAAAGTATAAAAGGGTTTGCAGTGAAAAAAAAAATTCATACCCGAAGACACCCCACCTTCTCCCCAGTTCCTTCCACCAATCTTTGTCTCTATATACTTCCCAAGTTACACATGTGATTTCTTAATCTCACCTCCATACTTTTTAATAGAACGGTATTATAGTTGGAAAGTCTTTGTTTAATTATGTTTAGTGTATACAAAACACTTTTAAATAGTTTAAAAATATGACCTAACTGAAACCTCATAGCAACCCTGTAATAAAATACAGTCATTGCCATTTAACTGAGAAGTGGAAACATAGAGGTTCAATTCCTTGTCCAAAATCAGATAATTAGTAAGAATGTGAGCCAGGTTGAAATCCAGAGAATAATATTCAGGTATCTGTGTTATCTCTTGTACTTTTTCATAGTTTATGTAATAATCCATCCTATGAATACACTGTAATTTATTTCTTGAGTTCCTTATTGATGGACATTTGAATTGCTCTCAGTCTTTCAATGATATAAGCAATGCTACAGGGACTGACTTATGCATACTTAATTTTGTGTTTGCATAAACATAAACCCAACTATGATTGTAAAGTAAGTGGATTTGTTACTCCAATCCACTGTGTTGTACCCTGATACCCTTGTTTGGATATTTTTTCAGTAAATTATCTTGGGTTACCCAGGTATATAATCATAGCTATAAATAATGGTATATTTCTTCCTTTCCCGTGTTTACATTTTTAGTTTCTCTTGCATAATTATATTCATACCACTAGTATGTGAGTAGGTACTGATGGATGTGATGATGGTTTCAATTCTAGATTTCTCATTAGGTTTTCTTTTTAGTTTCAAATTTTGTTCTGTTCCCTGCAGTTTTTCATAAGAAACAAGAGTTTGCTTTGTTTTGTTTTATTCTCTAAAGTTTTTCTCATCCTTGACTTTCCATTCATATTAAAGATGAGTTCCTAGAAAGCAAATGAAAGCTCTTTATAGTTCAGTTGTACAATGTGTAATAAAGTAGTGTGATACTGTTAGGATGATTTTTGTCTGTTCTGGTAGGCGCCCAAATGTCACTATTTCTCCTTGGCAGGTAATCTCCAGAAAAGTTTTTCAAACTTTTATCTGTAGTATAAACTGTGTTTAGCAGAGCCAAGTGGTGGAAATGTGTTTGTTGAATGGTCTTATCCACTTCTCTGTGCCTCATCTCTTGCTTTGCCTGGCATCCCTGAGACTAAAACTTCTCATGCTTTCCAGAAGTATTTCCAGTCTCTTTTCTGGCACATTACTGCAGGCAGAAGGGGGGGTTAGGATACAAGATGAACACTGATGTAATTTTTTTTAGAACCTTAAATTATTTTTTCTAGTTCTGGCTTCAGTCCATATGTACTTACATGTCATTAATGGTATTTGATGACTTTAGCGCCTTTGAACCTCCCTGGTATGACTTCCTTCTCCCGTTTTACACCTCCTATAGCATTAGAGTTCTGATCTTTCTGCCCTTATGTTTTTATGCACCCTTTTGGACATTTATTGTCAATTTGGTGGTGTTTTGAAAGGCAACAGTAACAAAGGGATGTGTTTAATCAGTTTTTTAAGTAGTAGTCCTAGGAATGATATTTGCAAAGCACATAGGTGATTGTGATTAAACCATGTGGTGTATTCCAGAAGTAGTCTCTCTCTCTCTCTCTCTCTCTCTCTCTCTCTCTCTCTCTCTCTCTCTCTCTCTCTCTCTCGCTCACTCGCTCTTCCCTGCCCCTCTCTCTCACACACACAGTATACAGACCTAATTTTTTTTTCTTTTACAAGACCTAAGACTGCATGGTCTGACTTCTGTCTTCTTATCCTTGCTTTAGATCTGCCTTCTCTTGACTTCTCTGACTGTTTGTCCTTGTGTTTTGCTGTCTTCTTTGCCCTTACTCTCTCCCTTTCCTTATGTTCTTTGTTCTCTCTTTTTCTTTTCCAACTCCAGCCCCACTTACCTTAAATTTCTCAAGTGTTATATGCTCTGTCCTTTGCACACTGATGCCTCTAACTAATTGGAGGATCCTTCTCTGAGATGAACATCCACAACTTCCTGTGGAAAACCTTTTTTGTCTCTATCCCAGATGAATTTATGTTTTTGTTCTGTATATTTCTTTTTCTTCACATCCAGTTATCCAAATATGCAATTATAGTTTTCTTTGGCAATTTGAATGCCTATGTTCCCCAGTAGACTTAAGTTCCAAAAGTCACTGACAACTGCAGTGGACATTTGGTTTCTAGTTCTTCATTGTTCACTTTCACATCATTATATGATGGTAGGAAACCAAAATCTACTTCCTTTTTGTTTCCTAAATATTTTTCTGTTTTATGCTCACCAGTAAAGTGGAACACATACCTGATCATCTCTCTCTGATGTGTAAACTAAGGATGGGAGGGAACAAAGGATAATCTCTTTCAACCTATTCTAAAGATATCTAAAGACATTTTCTTTTTTCCCTATTTTATTTGATGATTGGAACCTGAATAAAGTGATTAAAATAGGAATGTGTAAGGGATGACTGCCCTTGAGAATTTGAAACTGGTCCTCATATTTTCATATTAAGTGAGTTTTGTTGTGTTTTTTTTTTAAACTATGGTCAATCTGAACATAAGATTTGGAAACAAGTTTTGTTGGTCTTCCTGCTACTTTTGAGTGATTAAAGAAACAGTATGTAATAAGCCCACTAGATTCTTATTTATTGGAGAAGACAATAAAATTAAACTAGTTTCAAGTTTGAAGATAAATATGATAATACAGCAGGAATTACTAAAGGTAAAATATTAACTTCCCCCAGGTTCCAGAAGGATCCTACCTGGTCAGAGACTGGAGATCGTTACCTGTTGAAACTCTTTAGGGATCATCTTTTTCATCAGGTGACAGAAGCGGGTGCTCCCTGGATTGACCTCAGTCATATCATTTCTTGTCTTAACAAGGTAATTTGTAGAGTTGCACTTCCCGCAAATGCTAAGAGATACAAGGAGTCACTATATAATCAATATTTTATTAGTATCAAGTAGATGTATATATACTTAATAATCTAATAATAATTTCCAGAAGAGACTTTTTTAACAACTATATGGATAATTTCAGAGCTTTTGTTGTGATAAAAATGTCACAAAATGACTGCCTACTCTATCTTCCTAATATACTCTATATTTATGTTATATACTCATTTTGTTATACCAGTTAAATAATTGGGTGCTCAAATATTTTTAAAAAGTGAATCCTCTTTTCCTCCATCACTGGGAGTCATATTGAGTATCCTTTGCGTCATTGGTTTATTTACTGTTAACTATGGATATGCTTTATCATGTGTTAGAATAGTAAAAGCATACTACTGGTAGTATTACGAAGTCCACCCCTTATAAATGGGGATGACGTGGATGATTTTATGAAGTAAGTGCAGAGATGTCTCACAAATTTATTTGACACCTGAGCTTTGTTTTTGAAAGAGCTAGGAGAGATACAATTTGAAACAGAGGAATAGCATCTGTTTTCCTTATGATTTACTTGGAATTTCAGAACTTTGAATGTGTCTCCAGAAGTAGATCCGAGCCTTTATATAGGTTTATAGCTAAATCTCTGTGGTCCATGGTTTGAAACCTTATGATGACCTGTTTTTGTAGAGTGTACGAGCTAACATTTACTTTAATATTTTTTAAAAGACTTTTAAAAGGAAAAAAGAAGAAAGCACATGCTAAGAATATGTGACAGAGACTATATGTGGCCCTGAAATTTGAAAGATTTATTATCTGACCCTCTATAGGAAACATTTGTAGAGCCCAGATCTAAACTGTTTCTAAATTACAAGAGGAAAGCATCCTACTATAATCATGGTTTAGAATTATTAACCTATAGTGTGCTATTAGAAAAACTATTGTGGTTGTTGTTTTAAGCACTACTTTTTGTTTAAATTTCCTTAAAAGTCTTCAGAGTATTGTCAGTAACCTCCAGTAAGACAGAACAAGACTTTATGTACCATTGAACTAATCCAGTGTGATTTTACATACTCATTGCCCTTTAGCCTTAAGGGAAAAAAAAATTTTTTTTTTCTTGAAATCAGTGAGTAGTAAATAATTCTACCAAATTTTAGAAAATAGTATTTATAATTAGTATAAACACTGACCTATAACCTATAGGCTATATGTAATAAGTCATGCAAAGAAATTTTAAGAATTGTTTAATGAATATTAGGATAGCTGAAAAATTGACATTATTTTTAAAAATAGTCTGAAAGTGTGACAACTTTTTAAATAATAAAAGGGGTAGATGGCCATACTGATGATATAAAAATTAAAAATATTCATAGCTTATTTTGCTAGATATGATGACAGAAATTCACTGATAAAGTAGTTGGAAAGTCAGAGCCAGTTTTAAACATTTTAATGAATGAATTAATGAAAATAGGAAAGGCAAAGATACATTAAAAGTTAGCCAAAAAAAGTGAAAATTATAACAAGATAAGGGTTATGCTGTATTAAAAAAGACTTCATTTAAAAATTATTGGCAAATCCTAATACATAAGTGAAGATCTTTAACTCGCGTTCACATACAAGGATGTGAAAAGTAAATGTATGAAAACATTTGGTAATGATAGAAATGTAAATTAAGTTGATGAATATGTTCATTGCTATATTTTTTAAACAAAACTTGTAAGCTGTTGCAGAATAATTAAATTACAGAGTGTCAACTGGATGGAATATGATGCAAAAAAAAAAAGGTAAGTATGAAAGATAGGAAGAAATGTAGAGCAGTGTTTGCGAAATACCTGAGTTTGAAAAGGTGTGGATTCTGATTAGCATGTAAAATATTTATGTACATCTAGATGATAGGCTTTAAATACTCACCACTGTTGCACACGTTATCCTAAGACAGATAAAATAGATTATCATCTCTTCTGATACGAACTTCATATTTGTGTATTTGTTTCAGTTAGATGCTGGTGTGCCAGAAAAAATAAGCCTCATTTCCAGAGATGAGAAGAGTGTACTTGTGGTGACTTACAGTGACTTAAAGCGCTGCTTTGAAAATACTTTCCAAGAACTGATTGCAGCTGCAAATGGTCAGTTGTAGTATTTGCTAAAAAGCACGCAGGACATGGCTGAGGAACTTAACCCATAGCAATTGCACTACAGCTGAACTGTTTTCATCATCTCATTTCACATTTGGGAAACAAACAGGAGATGAGCAAAGCTGCTTGCACTTCAGTCAGGTACACTGTTACTTGAAAAGAAGAATGTTTCATTTATCCTAGAGCTGTGGCTACCACTGGGGCCATATCTGTGAAGAATTTATTTTAGATTAAGGAGCAACATTATGTGAATGATGTTCCAGCTTTTGTTTTTTCCACTTGTATATGCACTAATTTTAATTTTTTAAAGACTTTTTTCTGATCTTTGAACTTTTGCCACATTGTATACTTATTAAGGGAAACTATTTGCAAGGACATTTTTGGGAAATATTGCCGGGCAGCATTTTTGTCATTGAGGGCTGCAGAATTTACTCTTTTGGAAATGGGTTGCCCTGAATGACATAATGGACCAGGTAAATAATTTCATACAAGTATAGTATCGTGCATAATTCTTGTAAGAGTATTGTATGCAAGCTCTGTATGCCACCCACTGTTCAAATTGAGAATTTTGGCTTTTGTTTTGCTTTTAAGAACCCACAAAGAGAAGTATCAGTGAAATTTTGGATATGAATTCCCCTAGTAATTGATATAAACCCTTTTTTAATAACGATTGGATAAACAGTAGCCAAAGGAGCATATAGAACTCTTTGCTCCAAATTTAGCCAGAGCCTTTTTGAAAAAAGGTGTTTCCCTGCTAGTGAGATACATTTACATTTATGCAATTTTTTTAATTGAAAAAAAATTTAAGAAATTGTGTTAAAGGCGTGAAGTTCAAGAGTGTATCATTTAGGTTATTTCCAGTTTGCTTTTTGTATAAAGTTCTGTTCTTTAAACCACAGCTTTATTATGGTACTTTACACTGGATACAGACACAGAGACACTGTTCAGAAGATGAACTAAACAAGCAGTGGTCTGGCATCAAGAGCTTTCTGAAGTTTTACAGCCTGAATCTGGAGGGATAACAATCTGCTGTGCCTTTGCAGTCACTGCTTAGCCCAAAGTAATAGTACTTTTGATATTAACTTAAACTATGTGGGATATTCCTGAATAAGTCAATCTCAAAAGTTTGGAATTTTCCTTCTCTTAACTTTCTTATTTGGACTTGCAGTTGTCGCCAAACTTGGGTATTCATGGAATTTCTAGTTAATGACATACCTATACTTTGATACTGAAGACTGCCAAATACATAGGAATTTTCTTTCTTAAAAAACAGAAATGAAGACTATATCTCCTTTCCCAGCACTGAATGTTTTACTAGCACTGGGTGCTCACCCTGCAACTATGAAGAAAATGTGGAAACTCAAAAGGTCAGGAAAGACTTCCAAGCACTTGCAACTGATGTTACAGTCTTCAATTTTAATAATTAGACATATTTGTAGTTTTCAGAGAAGTTTTTAATATTTCTCTGTCCACTTTTTATAAGCTTTAAAATGATTTTCTCTGCCTTGAGATTTGCATCAAGGAAAAGCACCTCTCTTCACCCGAAAGCTTTGAAGACTGGAGACACGCTTTACATGTTTTAACAAGTGTGTTTGAGTCCACGGTTGGTAGCATCAGTTGTTGAGTTAAAAAGAAAATCAATTATTGCATTTGATCTGGATGGATTTTAAAAGAACATAATGTTCAATATTCAAAGAATAATTAACAATTGCCACCATAATGTTCTTTTTATGTAAAAGGAACAAGAACTTGGAGACATTAAACATGCAAAGGTCTTTTACCATTATAGCTCATGTATTTGAGGAAGAGCAGCTGTCTTTTTTATATGTTTTTTGACAAATCATATTGTAATTCTTTTGTACAAAAAAGAACTACTTGTATTCTAGAAGAAATATGAAATGCTTAATTTATAAGCGGGCTGGAGATTTTTTCCAATATTGTTTTCTTTGAAAATGAAAGGGGATCATCTATTTTAGTTTTGGGGTCTGGGAACTTTTTGAAAATTTTAATTTGTGGACCAATGTTTTGTGAAAGCTTAGAAAGGGCAGGGGTAAAATAGGGCTTGAATTTTCATTCTGTACAGACCAGCAAACTTCCCTCTGCAAGGCAGGTTCAAATCACAAATCCAAAATGTTTGCATCATAAGTGTTAGTTTGCTTCAGCCCCTAGTAACCTCAGGACTTGGTTTGAATATAAAAGGTAAACAGCTGATATGTTTTCATGAGTAAATATTGTCAGCCAGAAAATAGTTGGTGTCAGGTAATACATATTTTTTTAAGCTTTGTTTTATATTTATTTTTCATTTAGTTTTTTATTGGGAATGGTTTTCAATAGAACTCTTGAGTTTCTGCTTAGGTGTTTTTTGGGGGAGCTCTCTTTCCCATAGTATAATTCCACTTAAGAGGTTGTCTGAAAGTTAGTTTTTTTAACTCATAGGAAGATTTTAATATCTGAGAACAGTCAAATTAAGGATATAAACTTCTCATACCTTCCTGTTACGACCGATAAAAGCACAGAGAGGACAACCCTTGAAATCATGCAACATTGGTCATTTCAATTTTTTTGTACCTATTTTAAGTTCTGTTAGTATATTTACTTCATTGTAAATATTTTTGAGGGTACCTTTGTATTTTGCTTTTGACCTTGGTTCTGTGATTTGGATGTACAACTTCCCTGAAAAACACCAATATGTTAAGTTCTAATGTCATGGTCCCAATATGGGTTTATTCATCTTTAATCCTGTTTTCAGTCTCTATGTGTACAGCAGTATTTTTAATAAAGAATTACAGAGAGAACTTTGTCCTTTTCTTTGTACCAGTTCATTTAACAATATGATGATTGAGGTTTAAAATGTTTCCATATGCTTTGGAGAAATTTTGGCTCTTTGGATGAAGTAGAGGCAGATTTATTAATACATGAAGTATTTGTGAAATGCCCACTTGGATTTGTTCTGGACACTGAAAATGCAAATAATATTAACCAAATACAGTTATATCCAAGCATTTCTATATAGTAGAGAACCTGTATTTATGTGGAAGGATAGGGAATAATGTATAACTAGACTTTGTTTCAGCACATAATGTACTATATAGGTGAAGTGCGCTTCTCCCCCCCCAAATCCTCCAGAGATACTATTCAGAATTTAACTAAAGAAAGCATGGTGAAGTGTTGACATGTGTTGAATATGTGTACTGGGTGGTTATTATGGTTTTGTTTTCTGTACTCTTGAAATGAGACTTTAGAAAAAATACAGCACAGGGCCTCACTGGTGGTACAAGAGGTTAAGCATCTGCAGCCACTGCAGCATGGGGTTAGATCCCCATTCAGGAAAGTGACCCACATGGCATAGCAGACCTCTTCCGCTGCTCCCTTCAGCAGTGTATTTCAGTATGTCTGCTTGTTCTGCTCCCCACTCTGACTGGTGAATCCTCTCAACTCCCACCCATCTGGCCTGTACCCCAGTTCTTGTATGCATAAATGAATAAATCTTTTTTCTTAAAAAAAGAAGGACTCCCTAGTGATGCAGCAGGTGAGCCCCACACTGTGAAGCATCCATGGCACTCTGGCCTATGCCCCAGCTCTTGTATGCATAAATAAATCTTTAAAAAAAGAAAAAACAGTACATAATAGAAAGTGATAAGGAACTTAGGAGATACAGGTAAGTGAAGAGTAACTCTAGTTACTTCCTCCAGGAGGTGAAGGGATTCTTTTCAGCCAGAGGAACTATTGAGTTGCTTTTAGAAACTTTGGGGAAGAAAGTGAATGAGTATAGAAGGTCTTACATGTAGGTGGGCTTTGGTATAGAAGGATCTTGGGAAAACTCCATGGATACACATGCTAATCAAAATGGTTGGCTAGTGTAGGTTCAAAGGGAAGACAGATGGAGACTAGTCTGCTTAGAATGGAGGATGTGTGAGGATATTATAGGTTTATATATTTTTTTAAAAATTATTTATATTTTAAATATGTGTAAAAGAACTGGGGTATAGAACAGAGGTGCAGGGGGTGAGAGGATTCACCAGAGACAGAGTGGGGAGCAGAACAGGTGGATCTACTGAAATAGACTGCTGAGGGGAGCACCAGGTGTAAGACAGGAGAGGTCTACATCTTGTGTGGGTCAACTCCCTGGCCTGGCATCAAAGACAGGTCACGGCGGTGATAGTGCTGAGACTTAACACCTAGGCCACCAGGAAGTTGTTTAACTAAAACAAAAGTTAAAAAATTAAGCCTGTGTTATATCTGATATGTTCTGGTAAGTGGAGCTGTTCTGACTGGTTGCACCATTGATGCACATTTTAATGAACAGGGTTTCGTTCACTCATTCATTAAATATTTATTGAATGCCTGTTCTACATCTGGCACCAATGGAAGAATATTGACCAAGGGGACAACAATTTACAGAGCCGCTGCTGATTTAAGAGGAGGAAAACAAAGTATGTGTTACAATGAGAGGTAATAATGATTATAGAAAGAAAATTAAGTAGGGTAAGGAGGTAGGTGGGTAGGATTGTCCGATTTAGCAAATGAAAATATAGAACACAAGATTGAGTTTGAATTTCAGATGAAAAACAGATTTTTCTTTAAGCGTAAATATGATAGTTATTGCTCGGACATATTTACATTAAAAAATTGTTTATCAGAAGTTCAAATTGAACTGGCCATCCTGTGTTTCTTGTTTCAACTCGATATTATGGGGAGTATGGTTGTGATGTGATTTTGAGTGGGGTGATCTGGGAAGTAAGTCTCTTAAAATGGGATATTTGAGTAAAGATTGGCATGAAGGGACCAGCCATGCAGATATCTGAGGGAGAAGTTGTCCAGGTCAGGAAGCATGTTGAATCTTAGGTCAAGTAGGGCAAGTTAGGTAGGGGCCCCAGGAGAGTTAAGCTTTTCAAAACCTGAAATTACGGCATCAATATCAGGAGTATTTGAGGAATGGTACGGCAACCAATGTGGCAAGAGTAGAGTAAGCAGAAAGTAAAATAAAAAATGTAACGTGGGGGCCTCCCTGGTGGCGCAGTGGGTTAAGCAATGCACTATGAAGCAAACCACAGTCACTGCAAGCACGAGTTTGATCCCTGCTGCCGACCAGGGAGGGGACCCGCATGGTGCAGCAGACCTCTCCTGCTGTGCCCGCTGCTCCCCTCAGCAGTGTACTTCTGTCAGTCTGCCTGTTCTGCTCCCCACTCTGTCTGGTGAATCCTCTCACCTCCTGCGACTCTGACCTGCACCCCAGCTCTTGTATGCATAAATAAATAAATCTTTAAAAAAAAATGTAATGTGGAAGGGGGAGTTTCAGGGAGACCATTATAAGGCCATTTGTCTTTTCCAGTGAAAGGAAAAGCTACAGGAGGATGTTGAACATAAGAATAACAAGATAGAATGTTTAAAAGGCTTGTTTTGGCTATTAATTTGGAAACTTGTAGTAACTCAAATAGAAGATGTTGGGGTGATAGCAGTAGAAGTGGTATAAAGTGATGGGATTCTGAATATATTTTAAAGGTAGCACCTCAGATGTCATCAAGTGTGGAGTTATAGAGAGGAGTCAAAATGGCTATTAAGATTTTGGTCTGCTGGGCCTCCTGGTGGCACAGTGGGTTAAGCAACGCACTATGAAACAAACCACAGCCACTGCAGCACGAGTTCAATCCCTGCCACCGGCCAGGGAGGGGACCCACATGGCGTGGCAGACCTCTCCTGCCTCCTGCTGCTCCCCTCAGCAGTGTACTTCTGTTGATCTGCCTGTTCTGCTCCCCGCTCTCTGGTGAATCCTCTCACCCACCCCACACCTCTGGCCTATACCCCAGCTCTTGCATGCATAAATAAATAAATCTTTTAAAAAAAAAGATTTTGGTCTGCTGACTGGATGGAGGATTCTACTGTATTGAAAGAGATTATTGTAGGAATAAAGGAGCTTTTTATGGGGTGCTGCACAGGGAAGAGGAGGAAGTGAGGAAAGATAACTTGGGGTTTAATCAGGGACCTGTTTTGAGAGCTTTAACATATTTTTTGTGGTTATTGCTTGGTACCAAGGGACTCCAAACTTAATGGCAAAAGACAACATTTTATTATCCACATGGGTTCTTTGAGTCGGGAATGTGGGCAGGGCACAGCCAGTATGGCTTATCTTTCTGTCATGTTTGGAACCTCAGCCAGGAAAATTCCAATGGGTTGGGGGTGAAATCATCTGGCACTTGAATGGAATGACTAGAAGGGTGGGCTCAGCGTGGGACACCTACATATGGCTTCTCCAGGCAAGGCAGTAGGGTCCCTAATGAGAACTTTTGGGGAATGAGTGTCCCAAGAGACTTGGGTGGAAAGAGCAAGATCTTTTTGACCTGAGCTGGGAGTCATACAGTCACTTCTGCCACATTCTGTTGATTACAAGTGAGTCACAGAGCCAGCTCTGATCCTAGAGGAGAGGAATTTGATGGGGATGTGGCAAGGGCACATTACAGAGGTCATGTGAGATGGAAAGAAGACTGCCAGAGCAGATGTTGGTTTAACACTTACACAGGACTTTGGAGTTCAGGAAAGACAAAGTCTGTAAATGTGATTGCTGGTCATTATCATCTAGGTGTCAACTGAAACCTTGAAATTGGTAGAGATGGTAAAAGGAGTTAGCACAGACAGAGTAAGAGCACAAAGGCAGAGCATTGGTGTAACTGGAATAATGTTCAAAGAGAGAGAGATGATCAGTAACAGAGGAAGAAAATGTGAGATGTCCTGGCATCGGAAAAGGTTTTCAGGAATAAGGGTGAAGTTACTAATGGGTTGAAAGAGACTGAGACCAAAAGTTGGCCATGGTTATAGCAATATGGAGGTCACTGATAGACTTACCAAGAGCAGTTTCCAGAATTTGAGAATGAAAACTAGGCGTAGATAGTTTTAAGGATGCCTGGGAAGCAAAGTTAAGGAGTATAACCAACTCAAGGAATTTTGTTGTAAAGAGAAATAGAGAATTGGGGTGGTACCTGGAGGGAAGGTGGGGCTGAAAGTTTCTAAGATGAGAAAGTTAATAGCATGTTTGGATGATCTGGTGGAAAAGGAAAAAACTGATGGGTGTGAGCGGGGTGGTAGTTATGGGAGCAGTATTCTCGAGTAGATGAGAGCAGGACTCAAGTGTATTAGTCTGTGTTTTGAGTTGACTATTTAAAGAGAAGGTAGAGCATAAGGACAGATGCTCACAGGTTGGTAGCTGTGATGGTGGATTTTGAAGTTCGTGTATTCAGTTTTCCCATTGACATGAAAAATACACTAATAGTGCCTGTCACATTGGATTTCTTCGAAAATTAAATGAGTTTATTCCTCTAAAGTGCTTAGAATAGGTCATCACAGATAATGAAGTTGATATATATATATATTTTTAAAGATTTATTTATTGATTCATACACGCACTGGGAGTACAGGCCAGAGATATGGGGGGGGGGGGGGGGTGAGAGGATTCACCAGAGACAGAGTNGGGGGGGGGGGGGGGGGGGGGGGGGGGTGAGAGGATTCACCAGAGACAGAGTGGGAAGCAGAACAGGCAGATGGACTGAAATACACTGCTGAGGGGAGTGGCAGGCCAGGCAGGAGAGGTCTGCCACAACATGTGGGTCACCTACTGGAGGCAGGGATCAAACTCATGCAGTGGCTGCGGTTTGCTTCATAGTGCATTGCTTAACCTATTGTGCAACCAGGGAGGCTCATTGAAGATGATATATTTTAATCTAAGATTAATTCCTTACTCCTTTTAAAATAGGTTCTTCTATAAAAGTTGTGGTAGGAAATTACGTCTTTTTTTTTTTCCATTTTTAAAAAGGTGATGAGTAGCATAAACACATGCGTGTGTGCAAATAAGGTCAATAATTATAACAAAATGAACTCATGTATGTACTATATTCAGATCCTTATATAGTTTTGAGGGTTTTTGGTGGTTTTTTTTTTAAGGTTTGTCTTTTTCTCCCTTAAATGTCCTTCATTCGAAAAGTGGAAGACCATTCTATGTTAAGACCCAGAATGCTTTTGAAGTATTTCCTAGTCTGTGAAAACCAAAAGTCTATGTTTAACACCAAGGAGTTCAATAAACCTTATTGGGCCATCTTTCTGAGGAATGGGAAAAAAAGAAAATTCCCAAATGTATTACAAGTTTCCAGAGTCATGAGAAAATTTTTAAACTATGGTATGACATCAATTCCTTGAGCATTCTTCAAATTATTTTCCTAAATGAGTGACTTAAGTTGTGAAAACTTAACAGCATTTTTAAAGGATTTCAGATATTTGAAGATAAAAGTGCTCTGTGCCCTCCTCAAATAACCACGCATTTATTGAGGTGAGTCATTGATTCCTTATCTCATGTTGCCCTGAAGAAAGTAGACCTGTTTTTCCTTATAATGGCTATGATCTAGTTCCTCCTCATGTTACTAGGAAAGTGACCACTTTCTAAGAAAACATATTGGTTGTTTATTCTATGTCTAGTAGTGATTATCTAAATTCTGTTTTTCTTTTCCTAGGACATAATCCACACAACAAAATGGAAGATTTATTTAGTGTACTTTTCCTAGGGAAGATGTTGTGTCTTAGACTTTTGCCTAATTATTTGGATGGTTTCCTGCATAGGACCTCCAATACATATGCACACACACATATCCTTTATTATGGTGATTCTTTTTTAATTGAGGTCACTTTTCATCCGCAGCCAGCAGTTGTTGCACTCAGTCTGAATTTTGTAAGCTTACTCATTTTTGTTTTCTGGGCAATCTGTTTAATAATGATTTTTTTATTGACTTTACAATGCCTTGAGAGGAACACTCCTTGTTTTCTTAGCAGTGCTTGCTTTATCTTTCTTGTAGTGGTTCATAATTGACATTGAATCAACTCTCCCATAATACAACCCCCACCCCAGGCAATCCTATGACCTCTCTTTTCATTGATAAGCAAACCAGAGGAAATTCTTAGATTTTTTTTTTTGAAAGTTAATTTTATTATATGAAGATAGTATACAAAATTCATAGTGACTAGAGCTATAGGAACAACTTATGTCTTACATCTGCAGCATATATTCTTGGTCTGTATAAAAGTAACTTTAAAATTCCAGTTTCCTTAAATAGTTAAACACAACACACACACATACATATATATGTACATAGAGTTGCTACTGCTGTCAGTCAAAGATACGCTCTTCCTTCAACCAATACTCTAGCAAAGTATCTCATGTTTAACAGTCTTACAGGCTGGGAAGCAAAGCATACCCACAAGGCCAAAGAAAGACTTCAGAATTTGGACACATTTGTTCCATGGGATACAACTAAAGTCTGAGCATCGCTTCTTAGACGTTCTACATGTGGACTTGCATATGGTTTTAGTCCTGTTGCATCATGCTGTAACTCACACACTGTCTCAAAGATCCTGAAAAGACGTGCTTGTTCTGTAATTGTTAGTGCCAGCCATTGCTATCATATATAACAGTTAATCATTGCTTTAATTTCAGTGCTATTTTAATGAGCCAGTCTGTGGTAAGTACTTTGCAACTAGATACAGGCATCACTTGCAAACTTCCATTTTTCTGTTAATTCTGCTGACAGGGTCATTTTTTGACTGATGGACTTGTGTGAGCCACAAATCTGAGTCTTTGAAGAAGCTGAATTAACATAGCTCTAATAGGTTTTTTGTTCTTCTGGAAAGTTGGTATGAGTAAGGTCTCTTGATGATTAAGAATTAGATCATTGAAATCAAAATATATGGATAGCTAAGGGTTTTCTTTGTTATCACTAGTTGTTGGATACTTACCTGATTTGAAAAACAAAATTGAGTTTCTTATTTTCCTGACTTTGAACCTCCTTTTGATTACCTTACATATACCAATACCACTGCCAGTAATTAGAGGTGGTTTGTGTGCATAAACAGGAAAGAGAGAACAAAGCTCTGATCCTGCTCCTGGCCTGGTCCTCATTTTGTCTGGACTTGGCTCTTAGTAGGAGGCTTGACTCACTACCGCAGACCCCTGGCCATGTACCCAGTATCTCACTTGGGATGTGCCAACTTTCCCATATCTTCCTATAGAGAACCTTCATTCAAGAGTATAACACAAAGGAAAGGAAGCAGAAACTCGTCTATTATCTCAGGTTCTAGAGTCACGTTATGTGCATAAAGGGAAGCACACTTTTCTCCACCTGAAGCAGCAATTCACCATTGCCTGTCCAGCTTTGACTGGTTCAGAAGGTGCAACCTTCCTCAGTACGTGGCCTTGACCAGTTGAGAGATTTAGGGTCCATTGACTAACCCTGAAGAGTAGGCACCCTATTTTGTACCCTGTCTCCCTGTTTCCACCATCCTCAGACCCAAAATGGGGTCCAAAACATGAAAAGAGGCTTTTCTCTGAGTGATGGTTCATTAATATCCTGAGTTCCAATTCTAGAAATACCTTTGCATGAGTTACCTATCACCTCTTTTTCTCAAGGCCTATATAAAGTGCTTAATAAACATTGGTTAATGCTCTTCCACATCCATCCAGGGGACTAGCATGAAACAGAATTCTGGTTACATAAAGAGGAGACACGGTCGACTTCCTATCCTTTGTTAAGTTCCGACTGTTTCAGAGAGTGAGTTTGGTTGGTATAAAGAAGAGATTTTTCACTCTGCCATATTTTTAGTCCATCTATCCTATTTTGGAGATATATATATAAACCCCTCCACAAGGAATTCTCCTTAGCTGCTTGCTAACTGTACCATACCAAAAATTGAATTGTCTCTTAATTACACATTAATATTCAAAACAGAATTGGACATTGTTTTTAAAAGTGGTTTTAAGCCCAGCAGATACCCCTAATAGACCAAACGTTCCAGTTTGCTTATATGAGCAATAAGCTCAGTGTCAGTGCCACAGAGCCAGCTGAGCTCAGGCTCAGTTTCCAGTGTATCTTGCTAGGGGAGCCCACAGTATAGGCTCGTATTTGAGCATAATCCTCAATGCTAGAAAGAAAAAATAAAAATGTGCCATGTATGGGAATGGGAGCAGAGCCAACCCCATAACAATTTTACAATTTGTCTTGTAGTTCCAAAAATATTTTTGTCCTCTTGCCTCCCAAGAATCCAGAAAATACTCCTCATCCCTCTGTCTTGTCTGCAACCCAGCTGGGTTCTCAGGTCACTGACATGGTCCATCGCCTCCTTCTCCTCTACCCATACACACAGCTTAAATTTTCTTTCTCATGCCTTGTCCTGTTCTCTCTTCCTTCTCCGTTTTCCCTTCTCCTTACATGTCTTAGGTGCACCAGTGGACCTCAGTGACATCGCTTAGTCCAGCTCCTGGTTCTAGGGCTCCAGCGGCTGGCCCAAGGGCTGCCCTGTGTCATGTCACCAGCACAGCTCCTGAATCGCCGAAGCCCCACCACCCTGAGGTCTGGGGATATAAAGGGGTATAGGAGGAACAGGGCAGGGGAGTCACTGGGCTGAGAAAGGGTTTCTCTAACACTGAGTAATGTGAGGTTTTAGCAGTAGTGTTCTTCACTTACACTATCTGGGGTTACATTCTTGTTAGTCAAAAGGTAAAATACTGCTGTGGGAAGGTAAAAGTGTAAATTCATATATGTATAATACTGATAAAAGCTAGTTTTCTGGGGGTATAAATACACATGTGGTTCTAGAAATAAGACTGGGTCACACTTTAGACAGGTGGGGTGGAATATAAGACCACCGAGTTGTAGTCAGGAGGAGGAGAACAGCAGGAAATCTTCTTTTCCAGCTCTGAGTTGTCATAGGTAAATCTGCGCTTTCCTCTGATGTGCCCACAGCTGGGGTGACAGAAAGTAGGCCTGGTGAGATCAGAAAGCCCCGACTCCTTGCTCTTACTGGTTACTCTCAAGCTAAAGAAAGAAAAGAAAACGAAATCAAATGTACAAAATTGGCTCCTTGGAAACAAAGCACTGAAGTCCACTCTTTTCTTCATGAGCCATCTGTTCGTAACTGTTGTAGCATTAGTGAGCCAGAGGCGGCCCCAGCTTCTCCACCACCAGCTTGCTCTTACCCGTGTCATATGGCATTGGCAGAGTTGACTCATTCTTGGTGTTTACTACTTGGCCCTTTAAGGAAAAGCTGCTGACCTCTAATCTAGATGAAAAAGGAGCAGCTTCTGTCTCTGGGTGAGACAGGGGCAGCCATTTATTTGAACCCAGAAGAGAAGGAATGCCTGAGAGACCTGACTTCCCCTTGTCCGGCATGGTTAGTAGGCCGTGACTGGCCGAGAGAGCATGCCATTCTGGCGGTAGTTGCTGAGTGTCGTTTGTGCAGGGAGGCAAGCGGGATCCTTCCTTTGGAAAGCTAGGTTCTCAGGGTGGCATGTCTTCAGACCAGAAATAGTCCCGTGACGGTCCTTACACAGACACTGCAGCCCAGCGCATCACTGTGGGCGAGCCTTCTCTCCCGGCCCCCCCAAAACAGTCTTACTCCTACTTTTGTACTGTTCACAGATGGGTAGGTACATCAGGCTCCTGTCACCTAAGGAGGAACTTTGCTTAAAGCCTGTGCTTTTCTGCGTGGTTTTTCTTTATAAACTCACTTTCCTTTCATACCCCTGATTCTACCTTCTTTCTTGCCCTTCTTGGGAAAATGCTTTCCTGCAAAACCTGAACACTACAGTTCAGAAGCACAAGCAGCCTTCCCATAGCCCTGTTCAGCCATGTCCCCCGCACCCCCTTCACACCCCTCCATCAGCTAATCATAGAGAAGACACCAGCTTCCTTACTCGATCTTGAGTGAGGTTTTGGGTTTGCTCTCAGTCCAGGTGAAGCGCTTCAGCAATGGGGAGGCCAGCAGGGTGCTGCCATCCACCTGGTAATCCTGGTGAGAAGAAAGGAGAGGGTTACACGAGAGCTTGATCCAGAGGGGCCAGGCAAGTCTGGGGATGGTGCTAGATACACACCTGAAGTCGCCGCAGGCTCTGCCCTCCCAGTCCGCAGCCCCCACCTGTGCCTGCACCCAGGACAAAGCTTTTCTCCATGTTGTTAATACTAAACGTTGGCAGTTCTAAGTAATGCCATTCCCAGTGATTTTGAGGCTTTTTTTTCCCCCCAAAGGTGAAGGAAAAAAATCAAAGCCATGGTGATAGGTGAGTGTGTTTCATAGTAAGCTTTTATGCAAATAATCGCATAAATAGATCAACTAATTCCGGCTTTCTATGGGTATGCCATGATATGCAAAAATGCTAAAGAATTATGAAAGCATAGCTTAATTTTTTTCTTGAAGATTCTGTGGAATTTGCAGGCCTTCCTTGTTCATGGTTTCTAGCAGTTCCATTTCTTCACTGGCTCCCCTTTAGCGCTGAGTTTAAGCAGAAGCCACTTTATTCCATTAATACGGCATTTCCATTAAGTGAAGCCCAGACCTTGTTCCTGTTACCTTTGAGTCGCTAACTGGCCATGTTCATGTCCTCACCTATCAGTAGCCACAGTGAAGCCGACCAGGACACTATCCTTGTCCCCCACTGTACTGGTGTGAGGGTTGCAGTCAAGAGAAAGCTATTGTTTTGTGCTGAATATCATTTCCTTGGATTTAAAACCAGTGTGCCAAAAAGCACCACAAAATTTCTAGCTACTTTGCCGTTGTATTCTGCAGTTTGTGCTGCTTTAAAATTTTAAAATCCTCTTCTCTCTATCTGGTGTGTTTGAAAAGTTTTTGTGCTTTTCAGTGGCAACTTCACCGTGACTCAAAGCCACACTGTGGTCATCACCCCCACAGGATGCTGTTGTTTTGCAGGTTCTGTGCACATGACTGTCTAGCCAAACACACGCCTCTGAAGTCCTCTATTGCTCTGAAAGGCAAGCCTCAATCACTGATAGGCAAGAAGCACAAATAGACACCATGAAGTTTCCTAAGGGACTACAATATGACCAGGCAAGGATGTAGACCTTGGAATAAATCCTGGGTCATCTTCAAACTATGGACTCTACTTTCAGATCAGACTCTGCCTAACTCAAGTCTAGTTGTCAGTCCCCTGGACGTTGTTATTTCAGCTCCCGTTGACCCTAAGACCCCAGCTTTCTGGAGTTTGTGCTGCATGGGGTCTGGCAAAGGGCCCTGCCAGGGTGCGCCCAGTAGGCAGACTCTTACTCACATCAAGCAGGCAGGTGGTGTTTGGTGAAAGCTCTTCAAAGGTTTTGATTCTTTCCAGGCTCATGAAATTGAATGCATTTACGTATCTGATGAAGAAGAAGAAAGAATCATCAAGATGGGAAAATAGTGTTCAGCTTTGATTCGTCAGGAGACCAAAGGCATCATACTCCAGCTAAGATGAAGTAAAACACTACAAGGAATCACCTCCTCCCTTGGAGGCTGAAATGCTGCTGTGTTCTCCTAGGAATTCTGACAACAATGCCACTGCCTCCCATAGTGCTTTATCCACATGACATAGTTTGGAGCAAAACCTCAGGAGCATCCAGGAAAGACTTCAGTAGTTAGGCTGGTGCCCTGTGGAATCAGAAACAGGCCTAGAAAAGACTGACGCATCAGCTGGTCTAAACCCCCTGCATTCCAAGGAAGCAAATGTTGCCCAGAGAAGTGGTAGGACTTTATAGCTGCCACCTTCCTAAAAGGATGTAAAGCAACAAGTGAAACAGCTATCAAGGCCACAGCCAATTTAATGATATAACTGAGTACTAGGAGTAGTCCAGTAGGGTCTGTTCTGTTAGCAGAGAATGGGAGAAATGAGTAGTACTTGTGTGATTTCACTGTCACTACCTGCTGATGTCCTGTCGCTGATCTGTGATCTATTAGGAAAGAGCATCGGAGAGACCACAAGGTTTCTCCTAAGACATAGTCACCTGTTGATTGCATGTCTTGGTCTGATACACTGTCACCATGTGAAAGTCTGACTTCTTATCCCAGCTCCCTGTTGGGCCTAAGACTGAGCAACATACTGGAAAAGGCCCGTGCCTCTTCCTCACCTGTGATCCCCTCAGCCACTGCCCATTTTCTTATCTTTTAAAAAATGGATGATCTGTCCGTTTTAGTCTCTTGAACTGGTTACATAGTGTGAGCAGAGCTCCTGACCTGTCGCCATGACCACAGAGCTGGCCTGGCTGCTGGGCTCCCGGGCCTGCCAGGCACGACTCTCCGTCTTTCCTCACAGCTGCAGCTCCTCCCATGCCTTTCCTGGTCACTGCCAAGTTTGGCTGAACTGAGCTCAAAGCCCCAAGAGCGTGTCTAATGCAGATGCTAGAAGACGCACAGGAGAGTTTGGCAGGCCCAAAAGGTGCCTGATTGCAGAGAAACAGGGAGCGGCAGGGTGCCTGGGGTAGGATCTCAAATCACCTTCTCACCGCACTGTTCTGGCAGGCTCCCCCAAGGAGCCTTCAGGCTTCCTTTCATTTCACAGGAATAATAGCTACTTACGAGGTTATTCTGAGTTGGCGAAGAGCCTAGTACAGCACCAGGCCACAGTTAGTGTTTGTGTGTCCATTAGTACTGATGCCAGGTACAGGTGTCTGTTCGTACAGCAGCTGGGGGCAGGGCGGTGTGAGTGAGGCACACGTGTAACTGTTAGTACTGATGCGGATGACACCCATGTAACGACTGCACTAAATGCGGACCTCTAGCCAGCACCCAGTGGGAGCACCCCAATGTGTCTTCCTCCTCCCCACTCCAAGTCCCCCTGCAAGAGTGAGAGATGTGTTAGTTTGCCATGTTAGAGAAATCCAGTCTGATCACTTTTATTTAAGCCCTCATGAAAAAAGTCAAAGTCGTTTAAAAATAGAAAAGATGGAGCAGGGGGCCTCCCTGGTGGCGCAAGGGGTTGAGCACCGCACTATGAAGCGTCTGCAGCTGCTGCAGCACGATTTTGACCCTGAGCAGCATATGGCACAGCAGACTTCTCCTGCCTTGCCCGCTGCTCCCCTCAGCAGTGTGTTTCAGTCAGTCTGCCTGTTCTGTTCCCACTCTGTCTCTGGTGGATCCTCTCACCCCCCCCCAATACCGCTGGCCTGTACCCCAGTTCTTTTTTTTTTTAAAGATTTATTTATGGGGCCCTCCCTGGTGGCG
>JAGFMF010011839.1:582503-610666 GCA_019455555.1 Galemys pyrenaicus | reverse complement strand
GGCCAGGGAGGGGACCCACATGGCGCAGCAGACCTCTCCTGCCTTGCCTGCTGCTCCCCTCAGCAGTGTACTTCCGTTGATCTGCCTGTTCTGCTCCCCTCTCTTGTGAATCCTCTCACCCCCCACCACACCTCTGGCCTGTACCCCAGTGCTTGTGCAAAAATAAATCTTTAAAAAAAAAGTTGAATTTCAGATTAACAAAACATTAAAAAAAAAGATTTATTTATGCATACAAGCACTGTGGTACAGGTCAGAGATATGGCAGGGGAGGGGGGGTGACAGGATTCACCAGAGACAGAATGGGGAACAGAACAGGCAGATCCACCGAAACACACTGCTGAGGGAAGCAGCAGGTGAGGCAGGAGAGGTCTGCTGCTCCACGTGGGTTACCTCCCCAGCCGGTGGCTGGGATTGAACTTGTGCTGCAGTGGCTGTGGTCTGCTTCACAGTGTGTTGCTCAACCCATTGTGTCACCAGGGAGGCCCCAGTACCTCAGTACTTGTACGTATAAATAAAATAAATCTTTAAAAAAAAAAAAAAAGATGGAAGAGTTATTCTAGCATAAGATTAAAGAAATGAAAGAAATGCAATGTGTGGTTCTTGATTGGACACAGCTTTTTAAAAAGATATAAAGGCCATTTGGGGGAATTATGGAAATTTGAATACTTATGGAATTACTTCTTTGGTGTGGTTACACAGGAGAATATCCTTCTTACAAGATGAGCCATATACTTTTTGGTATCTTTATATATTCAAAGTATTTATGGATGAAATACGCCCATGCTTTAAGCCCTCTTTCTAATGGTTCATCAAAAAAGCAAAGAGAAAATAACAGATATCTAGACAAGATGTTTTGCCCTAGACAAGATAGAGCAAAATGTTAATTATCACCAGTTTAGGAGGTAGGTATTTTTGAAAATTTTATGACAGAAATTGGGGAAAGAGAGTCTTACCTGACATCATCAGAACTTCCTGAATTAAACTTTGGAACTGAAATATCATCCTTGAAGAAATCCTCAGAGAAGGCAGGAGTTGTGTATGTAAACCCACTACTTCCTGTCAGTATGGCATTCAGTGGGATATAGTCTTTACCGTCCTAAAATAGATAAGATATAGATAAGTTCCAATGGCACAAATTTCCTAAGATGGAATTCCAATGGCACAAATTTCTACTGCAACCTATATCTGTGGAACATTCTATGAGTTTCCACTCATAGATAATTCCACTTATATAATTCCCACAATCTCTCTGTTATATTTGGGAAACTATAATTCTGCACGCTTGCACACACATGCATGCATGTATGCACCCATTCTTTACTACGGCTCACATCTCTGGTAAGAATAATTATTAAAACAACAGAAAACAACCTCTTGACTTGCATTCAAAGGATTTCAAAGGCATTTGCCAATCTGGCAGCTAGATACATTCATCTTTACCTGTTGTACATTTGCTTGAAGCAAATCACCGAGTTTTTCCACCAGTTCTGCAAATCTTGGTCTTTCTTTTGGATCTTTGTGCCAACAGTCTAACATGATCTGATAGCTGTTAGGTGAAGAACAAACAGAGTCAGAGAGTAGTGGTAAGTACATACATTGTCCTAGATGTCAGCAAAGGGATGGTTATTGTCACACAGAGAGAGATTATGCTTTTGTCCTCATTTTTCAACTTGTGTATATATTGCCAACGCATGAAAGGCTGTTAGGGGCACTTGTGCTGTAGCAGAAAATGAGCAAATGAAGGCGGACCGACAAACCCTCAGAGGCCACCTACACCCCAATTCTGAGCTCTGGTGGTTTCTGTAGAGGGGAAGGTGTGGATTCTCCTGTGAATAAAGCAGAGTTATTTGGAGAGGAAATACCACTGTCATTTGTAGCTGGTGAGAAGAAAGAATAATAAGTTGTGTGATGTACAGAGGCCAGAAGTTAAAAAACAAAACCAGTTCTTGGAAGAACATGGCTATTCCTGGAACTGAAATGTGAGGAACTTCTCCTAGACACGTCCCAACAGCCTCATCACTCCCAGGTAATGATTTCATAGGACTCTTGTTCATGGTCTTTCACTACTAGCCAAAGCCTTAGTTGCAAAAAAACATCATTCTGTAAAAACCATTCTGAAGGCAGTACACTAGACTCCAGGTGTGTGTATCCATCTGGTTCCCCAAGATGAAATTTGAGGTATCAGGGGAATGGTCACCAAGTAGTCTCCAGAAAACCCTCATGGGCACTTGTCTGCAGAAGCAAGTTTTCCTAACTGTCCTGTGATGGAATTCAGGTTCACTTTCTGACACGCACACAGCAAGGAGACACACCCTACACCATCTTTAGTGAAGGGCTAGGAGTTCATAAAGGTCACACCTCTGAATCACAGATTCCCTTATCTTTGTGCAAAACTATAGGCCACAACTTTTCTTAGCAGATGATTCTGGTTCCCTCCCACCCTGTGCTCTGTCTATTCTGCCAACTTGACCTAACCCCCCGGGGAGCCGTACGAACCCACTGCTTCCAAGTGTTGTGAGGGCCCTTTGGTGATCTGATGTGTGACCATATCAGGAGCCACAGCACTGGGCTCGAGGTGCAGAGACTGGGAGACTGCGAGTGAAGAAGGGGTCTCAAACCCTGGGCCCAGACAATGCCGGGGGGACATGGGACAGAAGTTGCAGCCCCAGGTCCCTATCCCACCTTGACAAGCAGCACTCAGGATGAGGCCACGACACTCCCACCATGAGGCAACCCGGGCCAGCCTGCTCGTGGCCACAGATCTCAGGACCACAAGATACACAGTGGACACGAGCCTACCTAGATATCACTTAAAAGTGTACACATATTACTAATCTGTTGAGATGGGTGCAAAATTGCCTTCTACACAGACAGGTGGCACTGGACAAAAGTTGGAGACCCCCTCCTCAAGGTGCATTGGCTGTGGTGGAGGCTGGTCTGCCTGCTGGGGACTTTGCTGTTCAGCCTAATCATCCAAGCTCCTTTATCTCTAGCAATGCGTAGATTCCCTGGCTGTTGGAAGAACACTAAATAAACACAACGATATTTTCTAAAGGTAGCCAAAGCAAGAAAGCCTTGGACCAATGTAGGGTAAATGAAGATTGCTCAGGTTTTTATGACATGGGTGTGCAAGTGTGGGCACACCTGGGCCTGGAGGCTGAGCTCATAGGGGAGGCTAAGGGCTGTGTGGCCGAGAAAAGCTACAAGAGGATGAGACTGCGGGAGGACGCCCGAGAGCCTGGTGAGAATAAAGATTCACTGGGGGCTGGGAGTCCTGTCAGCTCTACAGGCCCCCAGTCCCTGCCTGCCCTGCACCCAGTTCCTCACTACAAATGGTGTAGAAAGATCATTAAAAGCCCGAGAGAGCCACTGAGGGCTCCAGGACCCTCCTTTACCCTTCGGCCAAGATCCATAGAAAACCTGCCCTGTGCCTTGTTGGCATAACAAGCAGGCAAACAAAATGGGACATTAAGTATCAGGTCAAGCAGAGTCCCCAGGCCTATTCAACCAGCATCACCTTGCACTGAGGGAGCAGCTGTTGGGAGACACAATGAGCCAGAAATAGCCCTGGTTTCTCTGTTGAAACTAGCAAAGGGACCACCTACAATTACTTCCTCTTTTTATTTTGGATTCTTGATTCTTGGTTTCTAATTTCTAGTTCCCACTCCTCTTGCCTAAATTCAATGCATATCATCTCAAAAAACCACCAAAGGAAGAGAAAAATCAAAACAACCATTGTTTATTCCCTAATTGAAAGACATCTGATTAAACAGGCTCTGGGCGAGGAACCAACCCTCAGCATTAAGCAGTTTTACATCGCTGAGTAAACAGGTTCAATAAAGTAGAGACACACATAGCACCCAATCCAACGACCCTTCTAGAGACAAGTGGGCGGGAGGGAGCTGTGAAGAGAGCTTCCTTTTCAAGCTATCACCCGTGGTCCCAAATGCATGCTGCTGGGCCAAGATTGAGTCATGGAATCCCAGCTCAGGAAGCTGTCTACTTAGTCCTCCCCCAGGCCTTACGCTGCTGGGACAAACAAGAAAGAAATTACATTCAAATGCTTGAGAATGGCTGATGGTTTGAATTCTGGCCTCTGAACCAGTGTTTCATAAAGCTGCTTCTTATTCTTTCCATATTTTCAAGGCAAACTCCTCTCTAGAAGTGAGGTGCCATTTTTCACTCCATAGGTTGCTCAACGTACACCTGGAAGAGGTTTCTATAAAGATTTGAGGGTTTGCTAAAGTTCAAGGAAGTTTCCGGACTTTGTGCTTCTAGGGTTACCTTGTACCAGAACCTCAATTAGAATTGGAAACACCCTCTAGGTATGAAGTTTGCACTCAAACTACATTTAACTTATTAGGGTTGTGGTGACTTACTTAGCTATTCTGAGCCCTGTTTTCTTCCCTGTAAAGTGGAGCTAGTAATAGTACAGACAGTCCCTGAGTGACGACTGACTTACGATTTTCCGCTTTCCAATGGTGTGGAAGCTACATGCATTCAGTAGAAACAGCGCTTTGGATTTTGAAGCATGGTGTTCTGGTTCTCACTTTTAGTGTAGCATTCCATAAATCACACGAGGTAGTCAACTCTTTGTTATAAAGTAAGATTTGTGTTAGAAGACTTTGCCCAACTGGCCGCTAATGTGAGCGTTTCAAGCATGTAGACAGCAGATGAAGCTAAGTTATGAAGTTTGGTAGGCTTGGTGTTTTAAATGCACTATCAACTTATGTTGGGTTTACAGGGATGTAATCCCATTATAAGTAGAGGAAGACCTGTATCTTCCTTATAGGGTTGTTCTGAATTTTAATTAATATATGTTAAAGGCCTTAAAATAGTGTCTGGCATTTAATAAATACTAAATAACCACTTAGTTAATATTTAATACATGGTATTCAACATTATTTAATAACTGAAATTCTTGTTACTGTTTGTAGTTGAGAAATTTCTCTTGTGATTTTCATATTATATGAAAGTTAGAAGGAAATACTTCTAAGCATGAGTGATGTAGTAGAGAAACAGTTCTGAAGAATGTGGGGTGTGTTTAATTTAACAGTTCTGTGATCTAGGAATATCAATCAAAAGACTGCCTTCTAAATCTGTCTCCTCTGCCCCTTAGCTGACGGAGGACAAATGACTTCACTTCTTAGAGGCTTAGTTTCATTATCCATCAAATTCAGATAATATCTGCCTGCCAACTCCTTAAGTTTGTTGAGAACTTCAAGTGAGACTGTGTGGGAAGAAACACTCAGAAAGCCATGAAGTACAAAGTAACTTCATTTAAAGCCTGATCTCCTGGCATTTGTCCCTTTTGGCTAAATTAAAGGAAGCAAGGAATTAAAAATTCTCAAGGCCTACCACGTGTCACAGCCCAAATGCAGTCCTGGGGCTAATCCAGCCATCCCCAGCTCTTAGAAAAGGGCCATGCCTCAAGCTCCCTGCTCTTTCCTGCTAAGGATGCCATTCGGGACCACAAGAACACGTCTCCGTGGGCCTCCCTGGTGGTGCAGTAGGTTAAGTAATGCACTGTGAAGCAAACCACAGCCACTGCAGCATGAGTTTGATCCCTGCTGCCGGCCAGGGAGGGGACCCACATGGTGCAGCAGACCTCTCCTGCCTTGCCACTGCTCCCCTCAGCAGTGTGCTTCAGTTGATCTGCCTGTTCTGCTCCCCGCTCTGTCTGTGGTGAATCCTCTCACCCCCCACACCTCTGGCCTGTACCCCAGTGCTTGTGTGCATGAATAAATAAATCTTTAAAAAAAAAGAACACGTCTCTGTGCTGCCCACTGCACCCAGGCAGAGCGGTGCCTGCACCTGACTCCCTGCGCTCCTTGTCCTCATCCCGAGTCTCACTGAGCCTTTTCTCCAGACCATGAAGGAAAGAGACCATGACCTTGCACTTTGGCCCAGCCGATACTTCCTTTGTTCCTCCTGACTCCTCCCCAAAGGCCATCCCAGGACCCCATGCTGACAGGGCCCCATTGTGTGGGTGGCTTGGGGAGGGCCGCCTGCCAGCTCAGGAAAGGTGGTACCACCCTGGGGGAGGGGGGGCTGAGTCCTTGTCAACAGCTCAACAGAACTGCAAGTGTCATCACATTCCTGCTCAGGCCTCAAAGTAAAAAACATCCACAAAACCCAGGGGGAAAAGTGTCCCAGAGAGGCGAGGGAGCACTTGCACAACAGGGAGAGCCTCAGCTTGTGGCTGGTTTCAAAGCCCTGGGGTCTGGTCTCCAGAAGCAGCTCTGGACTCAGCCAGGTCCTAACAGGAGTCTGAAAAGCCTGTGTAGTGTGCTCGTGCTTGAGCCAGGAGCACCCCTTCCCTCTCCTGGACCCCAAGCATCCCTCCAGGTCCTTAGTGGACTGGTCAACTGTGGTTCCAACCCTCATCCCTGTGGCCATTTAGCGCTCTGGCTCCCCCTTCGTGAGTGAAGACAGGTCCTGCAGAGCTCCTGCGAGGTCTGTTAGTTCTGCCTAGATTCATACCTACAAGCTGAATTTCCAACTTCAGTTCCCAGCTAGAGACCTTGAAAAGTCACATCCGAAAGGAAGTAAGTAGGGAGGCATGTGCGCCACCTCTGGAAAATACTCCCCAACAGGCTAATAAGGGGCATCCTTGAAGCAAGGGAGAACCTTTAACAGCTTCTGGGAATTCGGCGGGTCAACAAAACATCCCCCCCCAGGGCTGTCCTGGAGGCCAGAAGGCCGGGCATGGGACGAGGGAGCCAAGGCTTACTTACATTTCCGGAGTGGCGTACTCGGGGGCCCTCATCCTCATGCCTTCCTTCAGGCGGCTGCAGAAGTCCTCATCCATCTGCACGCCAGGGTAGGGAGCGCCACCTGTACCAGACGGCATGGGGAGCACGGGGGGCATTAGGAGGGGTGACTCATATCTGTTTCTTCCCTTTAAAGTAATGTTTTAGTGGTAAATTCCCGGAGATGGGGATGGACCTCAACGCATAACATGTTCGGATGCACCCAGGGCAGACGAGCATCAAATCTCAAGTCAGGCTTATCTGCAGTCACTCTGGCCTGTCCTTGCCCCCTTCTTCTTCCTCAAATTCCTGACCCTTCTTGCCTGCTTCCCTGTAGCACCCTGTTCCCTCAGCATTTCTCAGGGAACACCCTAACAAGTGCAGCTCAGCTCAACCTCCTGTTCAAACAAGAGGGCTGTCCAGCGCCTCTGAGGTGAGCGCAGTGAGCCCGGACACCAGCTCATGCAGGAGGAACAACAGGAACTCCATTATAGTTATTCTGTTTCCAATTACACCCACGGTGGGTGGCTGAGACCCGGCCCAAGGCCCCAGGCACCCAGATGTGCCCGGAGCCCACACCTGCTCGCAGACACTGATGAACAGAGACCTCCCAAACACGGCCTTCTAGCCAAGAATCTTCTGAACTTTGCCAAAAACTTGCCTTTCAGAGCAAATAAAAGTCATCCAGTAACATCCCTGGTTTCCTGTAATGTGTAAAAATCATTCCCCTGCTTTCGATGACAGGCACCTGTTGCTTCCAGTCTTTGAAAGCGGCTTGGCGGCCGCGGCGGCCCTGCAGTGACACGCTGCCAGCGCTGCAGCCTCCCAGCTGCTTCCTACCAGCAGCAATCACTAGAAAGTGCAGACACACAAATGCTGAGACAGACGAGGCTCCCGCCTGGGACACAGCAGACGGGGAGCCTTGCTCACCCCACTGCCAGTCACGTACCCCTGGGAGGAAAGGTCAGGTGGTGTCCTGCAAGGTCAGGCTGGCCAAAGGCTGCTCAAGACCCCTCCGGCACCCTCAGCAGCTCCCACCCACCATCCAATCATGACCTGGAACGCTAAGCCCCCCTTTCCCTCAGGCCCATCACAGCCCCTGCCCCCCCAGGCATTTTCACAGAGAGTGACTGATCCACAAATCACCCATTTCAAGTCTGCTGGCTCTTAAAGAGCAGCTGTGTTAACCCAAAGAAGCAGTGTGCCTTTCCCCAGATTTACCCAAGGAGAAGATCTCCCAAAGCAGCACTCCATAGGACCAAACGTCACTCTTGGTGCTATAGATCTTGTCGAAGATGGATTCAGGAGCCATCCATTTCAGAGGAAGTCGAGTCTAGGAAAGGGCAAAGGGGCCTTGAGCAGAAGGACGTGAACACAAAGCACATTCAACCCAAGTGCCCGCTGGGTCACCTCCCAGATAGCACTTGGCCCATAAATCAGCCAGGAGCAGCGCTGGCTTCCGAGCGTGCAGGGAGCTCTCCTGACACGCTGTGTTCCGTGGACAGAGCTGCGCGCTGCGCCCTTTCCTGTGAAGGCAGGAGGTACCGGGACCCCCTCCTGTCTGTCCAACATCCCTAGCTCTGTGGCCCTGTAAGAAGCCCGTCTCCAAATATTTACACCTCACAGGGATCAGGAGAAAGGGATCTGAATTATCAGAAGTCATCCTGAAAATCTGATAGTTGCCAGTCATTTTTCTTAACAGTATTTTGACAAGATGGGCTTTCTGGTGGCGCGAGGGGTAAGTCGCAGCACTATGAAGCATCCGCAGCCACTGCAGCACTGAGTTTGATCCCGATCCCAGCAGGGGAGGGGACCCACATGGTGCCGCAGACTTCTCCTGTCTCTCCTGCTGCTCCCCTCAGCAGTGTGTTTCGGTCCACCTGCCTGTTCTGTTCCCCACTGTCTCTGGGGAGTCCTCTCACCCCTCACACCTCTGGCTTACACTCTAGCTTTGTATATACAAATAAAATAAAGCTTTAAAAAAAAAGATTTTAAAAGCATCCTGATGCCAAGGGACTGGATTTTAAAAGTCATCAAGTAGGGAGAGTGGGCGCAGACAATAGAGGGAAGGGGAGGGATAGACGGTATTTGAGAGAACAAATCTTCCTTCTCTATAATATAGCAGCAATCCCAGGAGTTGAGTCCTACCACCTTAGATGGCTGGGAATTAACAGGGAGTGTGGGATACTGGAGAAACAGAGAGAAGAATAGAAGGTGGCTGAGGGAGAGGTGGAGTGAGGCACAGCTGGATGGAGAAGGACAGACACATACACAGATGTCATCTCTGCAAATCAGGGCTCCCAAGAAAGTTTGTTGGTTTTGTATTTCCCCCTTTTTAGAATAAGAGATGGGGGAGCAGGAGTTCTCAGTACAGACCTGCCTGGGGCCAGTGTGGAGCTACACCTAGAAACTCATGTTAAAAGGGCAAATTTTCAGCCCTACCCAAGACTTATGGAATCAGGCTATCTGGGAATGGGGCCCAGCAAGACATAGTTTAGGACACCCAGCAGGTAATTTGTATGCAGAACCCAGGAAAAGTCAAGCCCTCTGGGGATCGAGCAGAGAAGAGAGGACACAGGAGATGACCCTTTAAAGTGCAAATCACACCATGTCCGAAAACAAGCAGGGGAGAGAAGCTGGTGTGAGCCATCAGGGAGAAGCGAGGCATGGAGGGCAGGCATGGAAGGTAAGCAGCTTCCTCCCAAGTGATTTAATGCTGAGACCCTCCCCACCCTTTCCTGAGCTCCATACACCTGCTGAATCAATCATCCGGGTCATTTGAGGGGAAAAGGCCAGGCTGTTCTTTCCAGTGGTACAGGGAACTCCCACAGGAGTCAGAGGGAGGTGACATGGTCTCACGGGGCCCCACTACACAGGACGGAGATGGGCCAGTCTTCGCCACCCCCGAGGACAGCCATAAGCCAGGAGCCAGGGCAGAACAGGACCCGGAGACAGTTGCCTTTCCCAGCCCCACGCGCGGGCTCCCTGGAAGCCAGCCACTGCGATGCTTGTCTTCACAGAAAGCACATGATGGTTTCAGGGACCATGGCCAAGGAAGTGTAAATATTTACCAAGGGCTTCGGTCTGTGCTTTAAAAATGGTAGGGTATAAATAAATCAAACATCAAACCGACTTACATCTCCTTTTCTCACATAATCGGGGTTCTTATAAATATCCCGGGCAAGGCCAAAATCACAGATCTTCACCACGTTGTTTTCAGATAAAAGAATATTTCGTGCTGCCAGGTCCCGATGGATGCACTATAATAAAACAGACACATAATCAATGCATTTCCTTCATCTAAGCCACACATTTCCTGCCCCTTTTGGTGTCATTCTTCTTCATTTGAGGGTCCATTTCATGTACTTCCTTGACATGAAGGAAGTGACCCTGTGCACGAGGAGTTACCATAAACATGAGCTCCTGCTTACCAAGGCCCAGAGGCCCAGAAGTCAGAGTCCCCTGGGCTACTGTTCTGCAGGACAGCGCCCTGGTGGACAAAGTGGGCACGTGAATTCGGCCAGCACGCAGCACTGTCCCACCCTTTTATCTGAGCTGAGGGGGGAGCATTTCCGGCTGCACTTGGGGGCAGGGGACAGCGCAGGGATGCGCTGCTAGATGCTGTCTTGGCCAGCTAGGGAGAGGCATCAAAGGGCAAAGCAGAGTGTGCCAGATTAGTTTCAGATTAATCTGAAACCAGGTGAGGTTCTTCCCTAGAATTAAGTTCTACCCTTAGAACTTAATGAGCCTCCGAGACTCATTGTTCTCAAAACTCCTCATAGCAAGACTGATTAAGTCACCTGGTATGATATTTACTGGCACGTAAGGACACAGTATAAGCAAATACTAGGAAAAGTGGATTTAAGCAAAGGTGTGTTTGTCTCTGTGAATGTCCCCACGTCCAGGCCTGGCAAAGAAGAAAGACAGTTAAGAGGAAGCCTGACCTTTCTGGAAGACAAAAACTCCATGCCTCTGGCCACCTGAAAACTGTAAGAAATGAGATCTTCCATCGTGATGGGCTGCTTGCAGAGATCATCAGAATCTGGAAAGCATTAAAACCATAACTGTTTGTAATGGCTCTTGTTATTCCACCAAATCCCAGTTTATTGGAACAATGTTAGCAAAACATAAAACAAACCAACAAGTAGATCGGAGTTCATTTTCAAGAGCATTTGAGTTTCAACGTGAATATCAGAGATTTTTCCAGGCCTCCAGCCCATTTTACCCAAGTATGGGGGCAGGGGGGTGAGCTCTTCAGAAAAAAAGGCCTGAGGGGAGACAATTGCACAGTTCCCTGTCAAAATTAGTAACTCTGTAAATAATCTTAATTCAAATCTTATCTCCTCAGGACACAACCCTTGGAGTCTCCCACGGATGTTTATTAGGGTGATAAATAAGAAAAAAATTTCAGAGATGCACAGTATGTTGTAAAAATATCTCAGACTGTAGGACAGGAAGGAATTAATACCTACCCTCCTCTTCCTCAACATCACTCAGACTTTTATCTTCCTGGAAGCCAGAGCTTGCGAAGCTCTCGCTGCTGGTGACACTATCTAGTCGTTCCTTCTTGTCTTGCTCCACGTCTGGCTCCATTTTCTCTTTCTTCGGCTCTGGATGTAATGCTGCATCCTTTGACGGATCAGAAAGGACAGAGCTAGGAGGGAGTTCCAGAAAGCAACGGGGAAACGCATCCCTCAAGTGGCTAACCTCCTGAGTTGGGGGAACGTTTTTCTACAAAGAGGAGAGGAAATTAGAAGCACGGGCCCTGTGGGGCCAGGTGCTTGACCGCCCCTGTGACTGCAGACTCTGTCAGCTCTTGACGGCAGACAGCATCTTAGTAGGAAAAGGAGTAGTTAGTATTGATGGACTGCTGATGCTGACTGAGTCAGCAAATTAAGAATCCCTGGTATATTTTCTCATTTAATCTTTCTACTAACTTTCTGAAGTAGTTCTTGCTTATTCCTGGAGAAACAGGTTCAGAAAAATCACCATCACATGCCGCTAAATGGCAAAGCACGAACCCAGGCTTGGCCAGTTCCCATCTACATCCTTCACAGTCATTCCTTACACCTGCCATCTTGTGACTGACGATAATGAACGACAGGAAAGGGCCCCAGCGAACTGGGGGCTTCACTTTGTAACCCCTCTGAGGAATAAAAAGAGAAGGCTGTAGTTACTAATTTCTCTGGTTTCCGTGGGGAAGGGAGGGACAGGAATGCTCCTTTTTCTCCCCTCTATCCACAACAGAGAGACAGTCCGATACTACCTGGGAAGAAAAGACCTTTCATCTAGACTGGACAACGAAGTCCTGGTTTGAAATTTGGCTTTTCCAGGAGCTTTGTGATCTTGAGCAAATGACTTTACTTTCTTGGGCTCCCTTCTCCTCATGTGAGAAGTTCGATTTTCCTATTATGTATTAACTCATAGGAGAGAAGTTGCTGGCCTGATACGTTCATGTGGAACCACAGATTTAAACACCTTTAGTGATTGATCTGATGACCACGACTCTAGAAATACAGCACTCCCAGGGGCCTCATTCCTGCACCATACACATTAGATCAGGGGCTAAGAAAGAAGGGGTACGCAGCTTCCCTTAGCCACCTGCAAGGAGCATTGGCCTGCTCCTTGACTTTCCCCAGAAATGGCACAGAGCGGGACATCCCTCCACTAGAGGGCGCAGTGGGAGCAAGGAGAGGCCAGAGGAAGGCGCTTCAGGAAGGATAGCCTGACAAATTCTCAAAGTACCAGGCTCCTGCCCCCTGAAAAGCAGTCTCCTGCCAGGCTGCAGGGAGGCAGGCCTCAGGGTGAATCCACAGCCACCCGAGGTTGCTCCCTGAAGGCAGGTAAAGAACAGACTGTTAGTAGATTTGATTCTGCCCAGTTCTGGGGTGGAATTTCATTTTGTTCAAGACCCTTCCCAGGACAGAAGGCAGAGGAGGAAGAGCATAGGCCAAGGGGCAGGGAAACGTGCCCCACAGCTCGTGGAAACACTCTGAGCAGCCTCTTCTCTCACAGATGCTCTCCTGAGTCACAGCCTGGAAGGCTCACCAAGGACCGTAGCTCAAGTTCCCTTCAGCCCTTACTGACTCCCATTCAACAGTATATTCAATTGTGCTTACTGGTAAATAAAGGCTAAATAAAGGCTAATTTACTGAACTTTTGGAACTGTGGAATACAATGACTTTTTTACAAAGACTCTTTCAGGATCCTGGTGCATTTATTTGGAAATTGAAATATCCCATTCGATTTAGTCTTCGATTTAGTTTTCTTTGCACCTTTTCTTTATATTCCTTTAGCCTCCAAAGATGAAATGCCGCCATGGGCTTTCCATGAAAACACTCAGTTCCACCAACAGGGAGGTGAATCATTAAATATAGCCAGAGAAGGAAGCAAACTCTTCAAAACAAAGGACGTACCAACCTCAGCGTTTCATCCTGCTCAGCTCCCTAGGGTGTTCTGCTGGCTTAATTTTTTCTGAAGCCAGTCCAGGACTTTAGGGCTAAAGGGAATATGCACTGCTCTTAGCCCAAGGCATTATTTCCCACTGTTTCTCCGTGCCCCCTGCCCTCCTCGTTATGCAGTGTAGTAAGTACACTGACTGCATTGCAGTGGAGTCTAGAGCTCTGGGTTTCCTCCACCTCACTTCGCCTCCACCTAACTTCAGCTCTCAGTAGGTGTGTCCCTCAGCCAGTCACTGGATTTCTTTGGTTCACAGCTGTCATTGAGAGTGGATCATAGTTCCAGGGAATCATAAAGATCCCTTTCAGCTTTAAGATTCTAATTATTAGAGGGCATGGCTTTCAATTGGAGAATATGTCCTTGCATACATGCTGCCAGCTGGGTAAAGCACCTGTCTGTGTTTGGTCAATGTTGGTGAGATGAGAGAATGGCTGGCAGTCTAGTTGCTCTTGTTGGTGTGCCACTTGCTCACATGATGGGGGTGGGCATATTCTTTGATGTTGGATACTTCATTCACCACTCACAGATCATTAGATCAGCGGCGCTAAGTTGGACTCACAGATCTTTCTATTTCAGCAGGCCAATAATGATAATGATGTTAGTTAACATTTATTGCATCATTAACTGAATTTTGTTCTCTCAACAATCCCATGAGTTGGGTTCTATTATTACCTCCAATTAATAAGCGGAAATGAAACTTAAAGAGATTGAGTGTTTGCCTCTGCTCCCAGACCTCATGCGTGTGAGAGCAGGATTCAAACCCAGGAAGTCTGACTCTGTCATCTTTTGGGGTCTTAACTATCATACCACATGGATTCATCACCGATTTTGTTGATTATCAGTTAACATTGAATCATCCCAGCACCTGCAGCCCAGAGGACACAGCGTTGGTGGGATAGGTCACGTTGGCAAAAGTTTTATTCAATTCTTCAATAACTTCTTTACTAAATGCCTTCAGTGATCTCTTTTAAGTTTTATTTGCCTTTGAGTCTTGGATCTGTGTGTCCCTTTTATTACATAGCTTATTTTGGTGGATGAGGCTGGTGCAATGTGTATGTGTGGGGGGTGGGCAGATTGGGTGTGAGGATGTGAAAAGCAGGAGAAAGTGCAGTAGGAAGGAAAGAAAATGATTTCTCTGCTCATCTCTGTACTATTGTTGGCAGATCCTACGCTTCTCTAATTCATGTGATGATTATGCTTGTTACAATCTTCCTTTAAGAAACAAGTAACTGAGCTCTGTGTGTGTGTCTCTGTATGTAGATGCAGCTAAAGAAAGTTAGCAAGATGGCTTGGTAAGATTTGAAGTAAATGGCTAGTAAATACTAACCCCTAGTTCTCACTGCATAGACTGAAATCAAATATTCTCTGTGCTGTGCACAAAAATAGCCTGATATATTAGCATGGAAGGAAAAAAGTGAGAAGGCGGGAAAAAGCAGAGTCGCAATTTAAGTTTATTCATTAATAGAAAAACACAGGTTTCTCTTAATTTAAGCTGCTGCATCCTAAATGGAAACTCATTGCTATCTTTGAAAACCTCCAGCTCTTTAAGTTCCTTACCTTGTTGAGGAAGAACAAGTCTCGTTTGCTCTTGAGATAGTTGGACAGATTTCCATATTTGCAATATTCTACGATCACCATCAGAGGCCCTGCAGCCAAGACAGCACAGTCACAACCATTTCCCAGCCTGGGTCTGCCCACGAAGCTCCACCCCAACCCATCTTATGTTAGCAAGACCTAGGGATACAATTTAAAGGTGAGAGATTTTTTTTTTCCATTTTAATTTGAGGAGTTTTAAAAAAAAAATACACACACCAAGGAAGAGGAGAGAGTTGGGGAGTGGGGTGGGAAGGAGCAAAAGAATGAAGAGCAGAAGGAAAACTACAGAAAGAGCTCCCCCAACGTTCTGCAGCAAAGCCAGGGCTCCACCTGTGACTGCCAGCCCCCTCTCCTCTGGTGAGTCAGACTCTGACTCAGAGCCCCAGGAGTGTCAAACAGCCCATCCCCCTTCCCAGTGCAGAGAATAGTCCATTCAGTCAGACTTGTCTCTCCCCAGCAGCCTGGTAGTCTGGTTGGCTTTACAGATGGAAAGTTGCGAACAGGATGAGGTTAGGTGGGGGATGAGGCGGGGAGGGGTTGGGCAGAGAGCTTGAGAAGGGACTTAGTTTTGGCACTACTGGAGGATAATGGAGACCCAGGCGGCTGTGTCTCAGTGCCAAGGCCTCTATCTGCCTCCCGGCCTTTGTTTTCTCTGCTCATGGCTGCTCCCAGCAGTTAGGTCTTGCCCAGCTACCCTGTCTCTACATTCTACATTTGTAAGTACAGGTCCTCTGTTTCTTTCCAACTCAAGAAATAATAAGCTGGCCGTAGGGAGGGTAGAAAGACTCTGAGAAAAGGCTGAAGCCCTCAGGTCTAATGACAGCCCTTTCCCTGCCATTTGTCCTAGTGGGTGAGGCCTGTTGAGAGGGAAGGGGACACACAGCCCCTCCGCCTGGGATCCTGCCAGTAGCCACTCCTGCTCTAGGTGAGACTTCAAGGAAAGCTGAACCTTATATGCTCTTGCCTTAGCTCTCAGACAGAAACACCCTCCACATGACCTAGAATCTCGGCAAGAAGATTTTGAAGGCACTTGTTCCCTTCAGAACTTTTAAATTTACCACCAGTCTGGGACTGGAGCACCGAAGCATGAATGGACAACTGCTGCATTTG
This sequence comes from Galemys pyrenaicus, assembly GCA_019455555.1. Classification (NCBI taxonomy): domain Eukaryota; kingdom Metazoa; phylum Chordata; class Mammalia; order Eulipotyphla; family Talpidae; genus Galemys; species Galemys pyrenaicus. The sequence goes on along the minus strand of JAGFMF010011839.1, from coordinate 594,749 downwards.
GATCTAAGAAAGGCCATTTCCTAGGCGGTGGGGAGGAGCAGGGTGGGAGGAGGGGCTGTCCGTCAGAGAATGGGTCTCAGCATGTGAATGGAGAGACACTACAGGCCTCCCCTTCTTTTACCTCCTTGCTTGGTGCAGGCTCCCAGCAGGTTGACCACGTTCAGATGGTGGCCGATGTGGGTCAAGATCTTGAGCTCAGTCATCAGAGCTTTGTACTCACTGGCCGTGGCCCCCTCTGTGTGAGAAGCAAGGAAGAGTCAAGGTGACAGGACAATGGACTCCTTCCGCAGGCGGTATTCCCGCCTTCCATTTTTGTCAGTGCCCGGCCGGTGGCTCTTTCACTTCCCCAACATGCTGCAGAAAGGCCAAGTCTCCAGACTGTTTTCATTTCTCCCACCCTCCCGAGCCAACATCCTTTTGATTACAGTAAGGCCCAGAGTACGGTGGGGTTAGTCACTGGACGTTTCCTCTTGGTGGGCCTGCTCAGCGATGCGCTGACTCAGAGCTGGACGCCGTGCAAGGGCCTTCCAGAGGCTTCCCTTCCGTCAGAACCAGGCTAGAGAACCTTCCAGTGAGAGGGTGTGTCTCGCCTCCCCGCTTTTTCTCACTTTCCCTTCTTTAAGGAGCTACAGAGAAGGAGCTCATGGGCCCGCAGGAACAGATTGGTCCCTGCTGTGAACATGTTTGCAATGTGTGATTTTCTCCCTTTAACCTTCTCCCCCCTGGAGCGGGAGGGTTATCTGGAGGATCCATAAGCATCTGACTTCCGTTTCATTCTCAGAGATGAACAACCTCAGTATAAGAATTCATAGAGCGCATCGCCAAAATCACGTTCTGCTTGTTCTTAATGACTACTTTTTAAGGCATTTAAAAAATGTTTATTTTTAGAAATAAAAAGGTTTAAAATCTTGTTGTAAAATATTCTAACAATTAGATGTCTAAAGAGTCAAGCCACTACTTACTTTCCAGGTAGTAACCACCGTTAACCCTATAGGGTTCAAGATCTCTTTCAATGCGTTCATAAAAATATATAAACAATCGCTTGATCTTAGCCAAAAGGCTGAGAAGCGATAAAATATATAACCAATCAAAAGTCTGTTTACATCCATTGGGTCATAGCCATTTGCTTATATATATTTTATATTTTCCTCCCTTTTTAATATAAGACTTTTAAAAACACATTTTGTTTTGAGGCAACATTGGTTTACAAAATTGTTTGTGTTTCAGAAGTATAGGATCTCCCCTTTCAGGTATTTGATTCATGGCATTCCTGACATGTATTTATTTTTTAAAATTTTTATTTATTTTTTGTGTAGAAGAACCAGGGGATAGGCCAGAAGTGGAAGGATGGGGGGTGGGTGAGAGGATTCACCAGAGACAGAGTGGGGAGCAGAACGGGCAGATTGACTGAAACACACTGCTGAGGGGAGCAGCGGGTGAGGCAGGAGAGGTCTGCTGCGCCATGTGGGTCACTTCCCTGGCCGGGGATCAAACTCAACCGCTAGCCATGGAAAGCACTCAGACTTAACCCCTAGGCCGCCAGCATTCCTAATATTTAGCTTATGTACAGTTTTTGTGTGTTTTTTTGACATTATGATAATGTTGTAATAGACAGCTTGTGCATAATCTTTGTATATATGTGCAAAATTTCTATAGGACAGACCTGGAAATGGTTCAAAAGAGTGTGCCTTTTACATTGTGGTTGATACCAACATGGTATTCCATAAGCACAAGTGATTTTTTAAAGACTACCAGATAAACTCGAGACCTCCAAATGTACACGGCGTTGCTGAGAGTAGATGTTCAACAAATATTGGTCTGATAAATAAACAGCGTGGCAATTCTCACTTCAGACATGGGCATGAGGCCCAAAAAAGGGTAAAGATTCTGCTCAAGGGCACTTGGAAGGAGCTTCTGGCTCATGGCATTTGTTTGGCATTCTGCCTTTTCGGTTTCTCCCAGAAACAGATGGTCAACCAATTTCGGTAAGAAAACTGAATGAAAATAGTTTTCAAGGAATTTTTTATAGTGAGTGATTTGACAAACTTCTTCAATCAATGCTGATGCCTTTTTTAAGAAGCTCAGCATTCATAAAGTTACTGTGCACTCAGTTTCTATGTTACATGGAATAGATTCTCTGGGCCTTTAAAAAAAAATCTCATCAGAAATCCTCCTCCCAACCCCCAAACATACAAGTATTAATGCCCCTTTGGCACAAAGGCGAAAAGCCTGAGCTCTTTTGCTCAGATGGTTCAATTGGCGGTGGGGGGTGGGGGTGGCCATAGGAAATGTCTTGGACCCAAAGAGACAAAGATGGATGCTGACTTGCTTCGCCTATAGGCAGGGTATGGTAGTGAGCAGGGAAGGAAAGGAGCTGAGGCAGCAGGTGCTCCGGATCTGTCAATAGTTTCCACTTATCTCCAGGTGGAATACTACATTCCTCCAGGACACAAGTGGGGGCTTTTTCAGGATTTTGGAGCAATGGCCCATGTCCAGAAGGCTCCCTGTGGCCCCCTAGGCAGCCCTGTGGGTGGGGGAGGGGCACTGCCATTAAGGCTCCAGATGCACTGTCACCCTTCTGCACAGATGAACTGTGTGGCCTTGAGGAGGCTTTTCAGCCTTTTGGGGCCGTTTTTCCTCATCTGAAAACTGGGGGAATATCTACCTCACAAGGCTGTAGGAAGAAAGTAGAAAAATGCCCATATCATGGGTCAGACAAATAGATTTAAGTACCTAGTCTAGCCCTATCTTATACAGAAGACGACGGGCTGATGCCTCTTTAGAATCTGGGATCAGTTTGGGGAGGGGGCCCAAGTGCAGCTACTCTCACAGAAACACCTGCAAGCACGTGGGGAGTCTAACTCAAACACAGGCCTGGCTTGTGAAGGACAAATCCCATTCCTGGCTACTTTCAGAAGTGATCTGTCAGTTCTTTGTTGTTTTTAATCAGAGCTCCACTTGATGAGGATACTCTTTGAGATGGAAATTCTACCACATGGGGCTTTTGCAAAGATGGTGTCCAGGCTGGAAGAAAGTCAGGGGCTTCATCATTTCTCTAAGGAAATGGCCCTTTTTCCTGGAGCTTTTGCCAAATACCTGCTTACTTGAGGGCAATACTTCCCAGATCTCAGTGGCAATATGTTGGAGACTTTGCCAATGGCTACATGTTGGAAAAGCTAAAAACTACCCTAAGGGTTTCAGTCCTATTTCTTTTTGGTTTGGGAATCTTGAAGTAATACACATGAGGAAATGAGATATTTTCTATGCTTTAAAGGACACGCAAATCTTTTTTTTAAAAAAATTTCTTAAAAAGGAAATGCTTTATGCTTGGGGCGTGACAGTTTAAAACTAACTGATCAACTCAAGTATTTTAACTCTGATTTCACTTTATAGTTAGGTCCAGCTCGAGGTGAGTCCTTGGGCATCATGTGGCACAATCATGTCTCCACTCCAGCACCACAGCGGGTCTTCCCGAAGAACTAAAATTGTGGTTATAGTGGGCTTAGTCCCTGGTGGTCTAGAGCCTGAGATGTGATGTAAGAAAGATCTTTGATGCAGCAGAAATCATTTTCCTATGGATGGTGCTGGATGGCTCCACTTTACAAGCTTTATTCTGAGCTCTTGCTGCTTAACCTAAACTCCTGCAGTAAAGGGCATCCCGCTGAAGAGTTATGCAGAGCAGAAATTACTTGTGTCTGTTCCTAGGCCTAATCCAGCATGTGCCAGTGTTTAGGGAATGTGATGGGGCAGTTCAGAATCAAACGACAGTCTCCATACCTTTCAGCATTTTTACAGCCACAGTCCGGCAGGTGGGTGATTTCTTAATGCCAAACGCAGAAGCTTGAACCACTTTCCCAAAAGCCCCTCTCCCAAGTGATTTACCTGCAATGAAAAGAACACATTGCTTGACTTTCAGGGCAGCAGATAAGTTTGTCTTTTTCACCATGGAAGCTCCTTTTTCTATGTGTGTGTAGGTGAGGCTTGCAGCTTTGAATGGAATCTCTAATGAACTGACCTGGTGGGTTAAAGCAAGGGTCATTTCTGAGCTACCTTCTTCCAACTTCTCACTATGCTTCTGAGGCACCCCCAGCCTCCAAAACGAGGTTAGCCCCCAGGAAGGCATTTGGTGCTGGTGGAGAGCCAGTTTCCTCTTAGTGAGGATTGATAGAGACACTAACAAATCCTGGATGGGCTCTGCTAACCCAGGATTTGCTAACATGATTAACATTAATTTGATAACATTATTACCAAAAAGATTTCCCTGCATTTACCCTAAACCTCTTTTCTTGTCACTTAAGGTTATTTCTTCTTATCTGGTTTTGGCAGAAAGGGAGAGGTAGAGAGTAGTGGTTACTATTATTGGTGATAATGATGCTTTATAACTAAAAAATAATCATTAAGTCATTCCACAGACTTTCTTGCCAGGCAAAATATTCTCAGTATTTCTTACATGTCTTCATATGATGATTCTTCATGCTTCGGCACCCGAGCCTGTGAACCAGTGGCAGGAATTCATTTCAACCACAGAGAGGAGGCTGGTTTGCCAAGCAACAATGCAACAACCAAGCAAGGATTCTTTCATGACACCTGTTACTTATGCTATAATGATGGCTAGCAGGTTTCTCCCTGTAATGGTGTCATTTCCAGAGAGAGCATAGCTTCCAGATTCCCTGTCCCACCTAAGGAAGGGTGAGATGGGCAGGGAGGAGCAGCTAGAAAAGACCAGGAGGAGGACTGGGAAGAGGAAGATGAAGAGAGACTGGAGGAGGCACATGGAGCAAGACATGTGAAGAAGACATGCTTGCTTCAGGCCTTGGGCATGTATCAGAGACTTGGTGTACGTGGGAGAAGACACTAGACAGAGATGTAGTGTGAGACCTTGGGGAGGCTGACAGCGGCAGCCTTTATTCTGATTTTGCTCTTTTCCTTCCAGAGTTGCCTTTCCCTTTCTACCCCTTGCTTTTGAGTCCCTACCAGAAAGTGCCAGAGACTTGTGGCAGGCTTTCTGGCCTCAGTGGCCCTGCTTTGAGCCAACCCTGTTTGGCTGCGCATTTACCCATGAGGAGATGGGTAACTGTGGGTGTTTAATTAGAAACTACTTTAACTATAGCCTTTACTCTATATCACACACTAATTCTATTAAAGTTATTTTTCACTGAAAGTCTTACACACTAAGAGTGTGTTGGTCTTGATGTGGAGGTGGCAGAACCCATTTACAGCAGGCAGGTTTAGGGGCTTTGGGGTCTGCTCATTCTGCTGTTAGCACTTCCTCACGCTGGCATGAATTATCCTGACCACAGGGGCAGTGGCCACGTCTGAATTTTCTTGGAACAAAGGCCATCAGCTAGAAGGCCCCTGTGTGTAAGTGCACAATGAAGAGCAGCATCTGGGAATTTGTGGGTCCACAAAGCAAGCCTCCTACAGTCCAGGGTGACCCTGCAGTGATGCTCTGAAGAAACAGCACTCCCGAAATAGGTTATGTCAAAAAAATCATTCTTGGTTCTTCTCGGGGGGAGAATGTCAACAAAAATACCTCTGGTCAAAACTAAATCCTGGAAGTTAAAGAGAAGTAATTTAACACCACACCTCCGCTCCAACCAAGTCCTCTTTCTCAAAGTGTCCTGCTAACAGACCTTCAGCATGCCTCCCTCCCCTCTCTCCCTCCAGCCACCCTTCCCCCTCCTCTCTCTCCTCCACTACCCTCCTTCCCTCTAGAATCCCTTCCCTCAAAAGACATGGTCTTTTTAAAAAAATTCTTACAAAGCCTGGAATGAAACTTTCCTGCTTCCTTGCCATGTCAGAGCCTTTGTACTTTTATAACAGCTCCTGGTGAAGATGTCCCGCCTCTGCTCAGAACCTTCTACGGGTTGCCTGACATCCACTTAAGACAAGGGGATCGCAGGGCTAGCCTTGTCGCTAGAGCGCCCCTTGGCTGCTGTCTCTCTGTCCCTCTCCTGAGGATGTACACTGCACGAAGAGGGGGCACTCGTGAAGTGTAACCCCCCTCAACATGCACCCCTGGGGACTGACAAGGGTCATTCCTCCCAGACAGGTTCCAGGGGCAGGAAAGTAGCCTCTGCTCCCTCCAGATAACATCGTCCAAGAAAGAGACCTGAATGGGAATAGAAGAGCCTTGGGTGGCGCCTGCAGTGCTGGATTTGGAGACACATAAGGAAAGAGCACTGACAGACCCCGTCTCCAGATCTGTAAAAACTGGCATTTTGACTGGCAACTTACTACTTGCTTTTTAGAGAAATCAACAATGTTTTTCTTTTGCAATGCCTTCTGCCACCAACTAAGAAAAGTGTCCCGAGCCTGAAATACACCAAAATAATCTCTATTTTAGGAAACCTTTCCACATACTTGGAAACTTTTGAGACTCTTGCTTGTTAGGGGCAGACAGAATCTTTCCCTTCCCACAGCTGTAGCCTCCCTGCCCCCCGACCCCCAATACACACACACATTCTGAACTTCTTAGCCATTACAATACATTTTATCTTATGAGCTTGAGATCTTTGCTTCTACCATTGAGAATAAATTTGTTTCCACTTGACTTCCCTGTCTTTTCACTTACTTTTCTGGAAACTGACCACTGCCTCATAAAACAGCACACAGCTAGTATGGTTTGTTTAATTATTTGATGCATTGGAATCTGCAGACCCATGGAAGGGACTTAGCCCTTCCGTGGACTTGACCTTGCCTGATCCTTCTCCTTCATGAGCCTCCTTGGTCTTACCTAAATGCCACTAACCAGCTCAGAAAAGCGCCGACTCACTGTCATATAATGTAAGGATGTTAGACCTTCCTCCAAGAATGTGCTTGATTGAGCAGGTTCTGGAACACCCAGAGATTGTGCACGGCAACAGGGGCTGAGCCCTCCCTGGCATTCTTACACCAGCCCTGGCACCATCCACCTGTCAATTTCCAGATCCCCATGTTGTTTCCCATTTTAGGTAATTCTGACTTTATTTTCCAATAGGAAGATGCAAGATCAGAAGTTATCCCAACTTCTGTGATAAATTTATAGGTGCGAATGCTCTGCCAGGCATAGTGAAAAATCAGTAACAAGACAGGTTCCTATAGTTTATGGATTTCTAGAACTTCTACGGTAATGGTACCTTTGCCCCAAGCTCCATCTGTCAGGTATTATGCAGTTCAGCTTCCCTCACCAGGGCTGCGGATATAACCAACAGAGCACATGGGAAAGCCAGGGCAGCTGGCTCTGCATTTTTCATCCATTGTCAGTCAGTCCATCAAACTGGGTTTTACTTTCCATCCATGAAGACAAAATTTTGGCTATTTTTACTTGCCAGGCATTAGTTCAAATTACTTTCTGTCATTTATTTAACAAACAAATATTGGGCCTTTTGGCCCCCACGGTAGGAGGAAGAACACATCTTGGGTCCTTAAGCAACACTCTGCTCTGAGAGGCAGAGTTAGCTGCTGACACCTTCTCTCCCACCAGTGACACACGTATGTTTGCCAAGTCACAGCGTCTGGCCATTCTGGGAAGGAAAAGAACTGTAACAAGGCTCTTCAGAGAGGACATTCTCCTAACATGGGATCGGCTGGATGTACAGAGCCCCTGGGAATCCTGGTGGAAGTATCCATCTGAGGTCCTCCTGACTGGGGGCATGCATCAGGGTCAGAGCACCCAAGGACTGAAGAGACAGAAAGATGGAACAGAACACTGTTCTGCACCAGGAGACAGGACTTGACTCTCCTACACCGGAAGACACCTGTTTGGTTGTGTTTGACAATTCTGGAAAGTGACATGGCTGACAGTGGCTTATAGTCATGGAAAAACTATCCTGTGTTCTCTGATAAGGTAACTGAGGGACTGGACTAGCTGCCAAATAATTTAGACTTGCAGTCTAGATCATTCAGTGTGTCACCAGCCCGTGGCTAATCTAAATTTGGTTGATTTTTGGTTTCCTGTTAGCAGCCACTGCAGGTTTTCTCTTGTCTCCAAGGGAACTGGTTTCCAATTTTCTCCCATAAGCCAAACAACATACTTTGGGGGCTAAATCTCCTTTCTCATGTAGGAAGAAATGTAAGTGGTATCATTTCAAAGCCCAAGAAAACAAGACAAGCTACTTCTCCATCTCTGTCCCCTCACACCCCACTCTGTATAGACTGAGGGCAGAGAACAGAGATGATGCTGTTGAATTTGGAACAACAGGCCCTTGACAGAGAGTGACAGGCCAGGAACACTGGGTCCATGATCTCTTTTCCTAGTTCCAACTACTAATGATTCTGGCATAGACAGAAGCAAGTGGAAAACTTTCAGAAGCCTCAATCCAAATATTTGCGGCAGGAGTAATTGAGGATTTTGTTCTTTTGTGAAGCCAACGGCTGGCGATGAATTTTCATTGTAATGTCTGAGCTGGGGCACTGGGGAATAGGCTGAGGAAAGAACACTGGCTGATTATTCAGAGCATCTGTGTTACCTGGAGCACAACATCTTTGCTCTTCAGAAACAAAATTTTAATAACCCCAACGACTTACTTCTCTGTGTGACATTCCAAACACCCAGGAAAATCTGTAGTGTATCTGTGGGGTTTTTTGATCCACAGCCTTGAAGAGCACCGACTGTTTCACCAAATGTTTGCTTTTACTGTTCCTCACCATCCTGGATTATCTTCCAGGTCACAACTTTCTAGCTCCTCAAAAATTCCATTCTTTGAGTGCCTGTGTATTTGTAAGCCCCTGATGGAACTAATCTCTCCCCTTCCCCTTCACTTATCTACCTTTGTGGCTACACTTTTGCACCCCCAGGGCTTACACGGGCATCTGCCGCTCAGAGTAGACTCTTGATAACTGAGGATGAACAGGTGCTCCCTTGGCCCCTCACGTGTCTCAGCAATTGGTTAGAGTTACAGACCTCTGCAAGCATCTCTCTTCCTCATTTGTGAACAGCTGGAGCTAGAATCCCAAGTCGAGTTTATTTTTTGCACCCCTCAAACCACAGCATTGGCTTGTAATCAGTGCTCACCACGGCTGTGGGAATCTATTGAACAAATACTTACCCAGTTTTAGCCGCTCCCGGGCGAACTCCCACTTGCTGGCATCATAAGGGAGACGCTCACACTGCTCATCCAGGGGAACCTCGTCGGGGTCCATTATAATTGACAGGTAGTCCGTCTTAATTTCAGAAGAAGACTGAGGAATAGAGAGAGCTCCAAGTCACTAACAAGAAACCTTAAACAATCCCAGAAAGCCAATTTAAAGTGATAGTTGAAAGCATCTGCTGCTATTTTGGTTCATGTTGAAACCATGTGGTCAGGTACAGAAAGCAGCCCTCTGTATGCACGTGTGAAAGTAGCCCTCTGCATGCACGCATGCACGCACGAGAGAGCACGCGTGAGACAGCGCACATGAGACAGTGCCATATCCACTCGCCAAACCCGTAGGGTTCCCACACTGCGTTACCATGGAACTAGGTCCACCATCCTAGGGCGGAGAAAATGCTCTTGGATTCTTCAGTGTCATTATGACTTGTTCTTAAACAATTAGCATCTGATAGTCCTCTAAGAAATGCAAAACGTTTTTGTAAAATCATTCCAAAAATGTTAAAAACAACTTCCACGGCCACTTTGTAGCAACAAAAGCACACATCACAGATGAGCCAACAGTGGGTTGTGGCTCATCTGGTGGTGGCCTTTCAGCATTTCTGAGAAAAGCTAAAGGCTGCAAAACAAACCCGCATGCCTGGGACAGCTGAGAGGCAGACCTCACAGGCCTCTGAGCTGCTACATTAGTGATATTAGAGTAGGATTTATCTTATCTTCAGGAAGAGCTAGAACATGATCATTTTAAAGGCCAAACAGCAAATAGGGTAAATGACTGAGAGCCGTGCTCTGAGTTCCTTTGACCATAAGCTCTCAAATAACAAGATTGTCTTCAAAAGTTGAGCCCAGAAAATATCCTGCATTTCAGATATCCAAGTAGATAAATGGATTTACATTGCGTGTCTCAGATTCAGATCACTGGGTGTCTTTCTTGTTCATTAAATATAGAATTGATGGCTGCATTTCTGTGAGTAGGACAGAAAGGAAGTATAGATGCTTGCCCCTAATAAGGTGAGTTTCGATAGCTCTTGCCTAGAAATCATGCAAATTTATTTAAATGAATTGTGGGACCATTCCCTTAGGTGCCTTTCCCTAACCAGGATCAGAATCCAGGAGAGTAGACAACCTCTCCATCTACACCTTTTCACACCCACCCGCATTCTTCTGCTTTTGCTCTCCCTGCTCTGTGCTGTCACAGCTCACCTCATCCATCACTCGCAATCCGACTCCTTCTCACAAAAATTATCACTAAAATGTGTGACAAATTACTACAGGCAGAAAGACTTGTCTGGTCTCCACAAAGAGTATAAAACAGAGAAAAACATGGAGCATGCGGAAAAAATAGGTCATATGGAAAAAATATGTCACGAACTGCATTTCCCCCTGGTGTTGGATGGTGAGGGCCCAGGCTGCCAGGTGCTGCACGGGTCTCTGAGATTGCAGCGAGTAACACTCCCATCCGAGTGTGCTGGGTGTTCACAGAGGAGCTGCTGGGCTGTCTTTTGATAAGACTTTCCAATAGCCCAAAGAGCCGTGGTTTGGAGAAACAATCCCGAGAGACCTCAGGATAGCTGCAGCCTAGCAAGGGACACCTTGATTCCTGGGGCGTGTGGGGAGGCTGACAGCGCTGTTGAGAGAGTCAGGGTCCAGCAAGGGAGGGCAAGCTCCCCACGTGGCACCTGTGGTATTTTAGGGCTTATCTCAATATGGCAGACGAGAGGAAACACAAGCAAAACTCCAGTGAAGGTTTTGGGGAGTGTATGATAGCAGAAGCTTAGTTGACAAATATTTATTCTTTCGATTGACGTTAACACTGAGCAGCTATTAGGCGCTTGGCATCGCAGCTGCACAGCTCAGCGTTTCAGAGCCCAGGCACTGAGGTGGGCGGCCTGGATTTCTTGAATCACAGCTGGATTCTGACCGGCACATAACCTTGGGCAAGTGGCTTACTTAACCTTTCTAAGCTTAGTTTCCTTATCTGCAAAATAGTGATAATAGTGGTACTTATCTCATAGGGATGTTGTGAGTATCAAATGAAATAATCCCATGTGAAGCTGTTAGGAGAAGGCCTGGTCTATAGTAACAGCAGTAAATGTTAGCTGTTGCTAGATGCCAGTAAATGTAAGGGTAACACTGGACTATGTAGGGTGGGGATAACAAGATAAAACACAGACTTTTCCAATAAGCCATGTACACTGTAGCTAGAGAATCCATGTGCAATTTGATCCTTTGTTCCTCTTGGCCTCCCAGATCCAATCACATTTTTAATTTTATAAACAATCTATTACTGAGATAATCTGTTGCCCGTATCCTTTCTTATTGACACCAAGTTTTCCTAATTCTTAGAAACCCAAGGAACCTCTTCAATTTAGTCCAAATTTACTTTGCCAATTTTGTTACTATTTGCACTCTGCCGCTCCATGCTGGGTGGCTGGACTCCTGCCCTTCTCTGAAATGAGAAGCAGTAGGGAGGGCCTTATGCTACTTTCCCTCCAGCTATCACAGGCGAAGTCTGGCTCTAAACTTTGCTTTCTGTGCAGCAAAGTTCCCCCCAGCCACCCACCCACACACAATCCTTTGAACTCCTTCTGTCTTTGTTATAGATTTCGCAAGTTCTGCTCCTGTTATATTATTTCCTATAAGAGGCTGTTTGCCTTCTTGAGCAGCAGCCTTAATTGTCATGTCTTAAACCTGTCACTCCATCTAGCACGGCCTGATGTTACTTATCCACCCCAGGGAATGGTGCGTTCCCCGCAGGCTAGCGCTGTGGAGCACACCTGGGTTTTAAAATGTCTAGGGTCAAACCCCTGGGTTCAAAACTCAGCTCCAACTCTCACTAGGTTTGTGACTTTGGAGAAGTTACTTTACTCTCAGAAATGCAGATTCCCTCTCTCTAAGTTGGGGACCATAATAAATCTACCTCTCTGCGTTTCAAGAAGGATTGAGAGACTACATAAAGAGCTTCCTCTGAGACCTAACACACGAATAAAGGCTTAGCCATAGAAAGTGAGAGGCTTATTTAGCACTTTTCAAGTCCCATTGATTTTCCCTCCTAAATATCTCTTGACTAATAATTTATTTTTTTTAAAGATTTATTTATTTATGCATACAAGCACTGGGGTACAGGCCAGAGGTGTGGAGGGGAGGTGAGAGGATTCACCACAGAGAGCAGGGA
>JAGFMF010011839.1:540318-582453 GCA_019455555.1 Galemys pyrenaicus | reverse complement strand
CCCCTCCCTGGCTGGCAGCAGGGATCGAACTCGTGCTGCAGTGGCTGCGGTTTGCTTCATGGTGCGTTGCTTAACCCACTGCGCCACCAGGGAGGCCCTTGACTAATAATTTAGACTGTGATCATCATTTCTTACTGGACTATAGTCTTCTGTTAGGTTTCTCTCTTTCCTTTTGTTCCATTTTCTTCACTGTAGCCAAAATAATCTTTCTAGGCACAAATCTCTCACAATCCCCTACCTCCTATGACTTCTAGAATACAGACTGAATTCCTTATCATGGTATTCCCTCAGCCTGGCCCCACCTCAGAGGCCATTTCCTCTCCCACAATAACTCTTTCCTCCTTTCTTTGCCACACTACTCCCTTCACACATCTTTTAGTCAGTAACTCTAGTTGTAGCTGTACATTTGTCTCTGTCTTTGTCTCAGCCCAAACACTAAGATTTGCTCACTACTTTCTCTAGAGGGCCTTATGCAAGGCCTGAGACTCTGCATTGATCAAGCACGCCGTAAATATTCGAGCCAGGAGTGAGTGAATGACCGAGCACTGGCTCCTTCTCCACTGAACTTCAGAGAAACAAGCAGGGCTTAAGGTCTAATCACTGGAAACTGATGTCTGAATTCCAACCTGAACCTCACACTCCAAGAACTGAATGGGATTGCTGGATCATATGGGTGAAATGGTGGTGGGTAATGGGGACCACACTTGATGTCAAATATATATAAATAAAGGGAAAAAACTGAATGGGGTGTCGGGGCTCAGAGACTGGTGTAGCAGCATGTTTCTTGGGTTTCCATAATATTATGAATGAGATATCAGAAGTGGGTCTTTATTTTGTTTGTTCCTTAGCAGAGCATGAGGTTAAGACAAAGAAGCCTTCACAGGTTCTGTGCTGAGTTTAAAGTCATCACTACATTTTGTTACATCAAAAATATTCCTCCAGAATATAGGAGATCAAGGGGAAAAAATAAAAACAACAACAAAAACAAACAGGCAACTATAAATCAGAGACACTCTGTAGGGCAGAGAGAGGAGCTGGGATCAAAACAGGGGCGGGAAGAGCACCAGGGACTAGGGTGATGGTGCACCACGAGTGGCTGGTGGAAATTTTAAGGGGACTACACCTGAGAAAAGAAAGCAAGCAGTATAAGAAAAAATATATTCCTCCATCCTTGGAAAACAAAAATCTGCTTATTGCTCTAGTTTATCTTAGAATAGCACACTTCGTGGCTGAGAGACATTTTACTGATTCATTTTCAGTGTTCATCAGGTCAGAAATAGAAGCAAGGGGGGAGGGGAAAGAATCCAATGCTTGCTTAGCACCTGCTCACAAGACTATACAGTAACTTTAGGATATTTTATGCAAAAAGGAGTTTTTATATGCACAGAAGTTCATCTGAAATGTTCTTACCCTTTTCAGTTTTCGGATGAAGAGAGTTAAGAGGAGCCAGAAGAGGGTGGCGGCCACGCAGGTGCAGGTCAGCGTGATCAGCTCCAGGTTAGATTTGTCCGAAGTTCCTGGAGAGAGAAAAATCACCAAATGGTGCTAAGAAGCAAGTTTCAAACACAAGAACTTAGTGAATTTGCAAAAAAAAAAAAATACCCAGTGCCTCTAAGTGGTTCATCGTTATGGACGTACTGTGCTGGCGCAGGAATTAATCTCTGGGACAGATCTCTGACCTTCTGAGTCAGGCAGCACTGATAAGATGATCACGCTAAACACACATAAACTAAAAGACTTTCCAGGAATTTTGTTATTGGGTTTTTAAGCTTTGTAATCCTAGCAATAGCTAATTAAAAATCAGAGGAGAAATTAAAAATGGGGGAAAATTAAGGCAGGAACAAAAGCACGTTAAAATGCTAAATTTGGAATATGTTAACTCTCCCATGTGGGTCTTAGAGGACATTCTAAAGAAAAAGAATAAGAAAAAAAATGCATAAAAGTGCTTCTTTGGGACACATACAGTTCTTCAAAGTTGATCTGATAAACAAAATCAAGCTCAAGGACTGTCACCAGTGCTGCTCACTTCTTTTGGAACAGTCCCCTGGCCAAACCCCTCACATCTGGGCTCCCTTTCTGATCTCTGCTGTCAGCCAGAGATCAGAGCTGAGATTAGGGCTGAGATCAGGAGAGGCAAGTGCTGGAGCCGAATTCTTCCCAATTACCTCATTTCCCAGAATTACAGAGAACAGAGCTAACCATTGAGCAGTGTTCTCCACCACCGAGAGAAAAGACCCAGGTATTCAAGTGAAGCTTCCAGAGAGGAACATCTTTGGGATTTGTACAGGAAGGCCCCAGAGGTCAACACAGTGGTTCCCTACCTACTGATTTCAGTGGACAATTTCCCAGAAAGCATGAAAACAATGATTCTCTCCTTTAACTTTATTGAATGAAGACAGGAGTTTGGCATTAAGTTAGACAAAGAAAAAGTGAAACTTACTCTTTTTAGAAATGAAGATTTAGGTTATGATATCATTTATTGAGCAAGCACTTACTATATGCCAAGCCCTCACAAGCAGCCTGTGAAGTAGGTGGTAACAAGATCTTATTTCATAGACAAGAACTTCATCTGGTTTCAATTCAAGGGAGATATATTGAGTCCTCATACAGACAGGGTCCAGTGATAGAGATTCAGGAGATGAATAAGGGAAAGTTGTCACTCTTAAGGAGCTTATTCACAACCTAACCAAAGGATGTACAAATATAAAGATATTAAACTAAAAGAGTTTCAGAGGTTGAAGAAATGTAATGGTTTTTGGAAAAGGTGACATTAGAAATGCAATTTAGCTATGGAGAAGACGGTGAAGGCATTATAAGCAGAGGGACAAGTATGAGTAAAGACTGAGAACTGGGAAAAAATAGGACATAGATGGCAGCCATGCAAGATACGGGATAGGACCAGAGCATACAGCATTCTGGGCTTCTTTGTGATGGCTTTAAACCAAATGTTGCGGGTAGGTGGACTGATGAAGGTTCTGTTCCCTGAATAATTGCTTACTCACAAACTAGAAGTCTTCACTTTCATGTTCAGCCACCAGTACATATTATTAATCCCTTCCTGTAGGCCATGGAATATCTTTGAGTCTGGATGGGAAACTGACATTTCTGTGATCCAACCCATAACAAAGTCCTGTCCATTTTACTTCTATGGCTTATAACATGATCTCCTCCTATGGTAACCCATATACCTGCCTAAACCAAGGTTTCATCACATCTCACCTAGAGGACTGCTTTCTAAAAAGTCTGGACATTGCATGTCCTTCACTCTGTAGCCACATGAGTGTGCAAAGTCACAAACCGAATCCTATTACACTTGCTCCTAAATGCTATCATTCCTCCGCCTCCACAACTTTTACTGCTAGGATAAAAATCCGGATCCGTAGGTCCTTTATTCCCAACCTTATTTATCTAATGCTTAATAGCCTGTGGTCCACATCAGAATACTTGCATTTCCTTAAATATATCAGCACTTCTGTACGTCTGTACTTTGACCTTTGCTGTTTCTCTATCAGAATGGGGGTGGGGGGCTAAGACTACCTCTTACTCATCTTTATATCCCACACATCAGATTGGGTGAATTAGTGGAATAATTATGCTTTGGTTTATTTAACTCCAATTCCTGTTCCTGAATATTAATCCAACAAGCATATGGAACACTGAGGCTCTGTTCGAGGTGGTGGTACATAGTAGAAAGCATGGTCTGGCGTTCACAGCCTGACATTCAAATCTGAACAGACGAGTATGTTCAAATACTGCTGAATGAAGCAACAGATTGTAGGGTTGTGGTTCCCTTGTTCGCTGCCATCTCTCAGGTGTTCAGAAGAATATCTGGCACATAGTAGGCATCTTGAAATTATTGCTTGGTGAATGAATGAATTTGACTTCATTTGCTGCTTTGTCAGCTTGTGCCCAAGTTTCCATGAACCTCATGGGATGGAGAGCTAATTCCATGAAAAAGCTTCAAAGTATGATAACTTTTCCTTTCAGACACATGTTGATGGGGGTATTGTAAGCTCAGGTTGATAAGATTTTGGATTTCCATCTTCACAGTATGAAGTCTAACACTGACTTGCTCCACACACTCACACATCCCTTTGCTTCTGCTACAAATAAACTTTGTGGGATTTGATCGAGACCTATATAGGGCACAGTGGTCTCTGCTGGAGATGCTGATGGCACCTTGAACATGGCACTGTCTTCACAAACCCTGCAGAGGACTCTTGCACAGAAGCCCTGAGAGAGGCCCCCTCTACTGTGGGAACTTTCCCACTGCATTCCCTGGGGCAGGAAGTTGACCCCCAAAGTAATTCCACAGTCCTTAGTCAGTCGAAATTCCTTTCAGTGAGTCCCAATGTGTTTGCACACACTCACATTTTTGGAGAATCAACTCATTAAAAAACACCGTCAAGAGGGTTACTTACTAGAAGGGAAAGACCTATTTAATGTGTTACCACTGCTTACTGAAAATTAAAATTTTATAAGACACAGTATCTGTGTTCTATCTCTAGCTCACTGGACGACTCAATCTCTATCTTTATTTGAAAATTAACAAGCAGGACCATGTGTGTGGGGTAGTCGGATTTACATCAGCAGCATCTCTTCCTATACAGATCTTGGAGGTTGCTCGGAGGTCAAATATCTACACACTGGCCTGGTCAGACCCAACTTCATCTCGCTGGTGACAGCTGATGAGCTCAGCTCATGACACAGCCCAGCTGTAGAGATCCCCCCCTCCCCAGAAGGGGAGACATCGGAAACATGGGTGGGACTTGACAGTGACTAGCACTTAGCAGGGCTCTGGGACATCACTCCCCTCTGATAGCTGTGAAAGGCCAGCATGAGGTCACAGTGCAGGATTACTTTTCTTTTGGATACTGACAAGAATGTGGCCAGCTTGGAAGAGTTTAGGGTAACTGTACGTTTTATTATGAGCTGCTGACCCTGCCGAGCAGAGCATTCCAGGCCAACCACCCTGCTGGGCTTCATTCCCTCATTCCCTCCCTCTTGGCATAGGAAGTGTAGGTGCTGCAAGGGAGAGGCCCAGCGCTTGGGTTGGGGCTGGTCTGAGCCTGCCCAGCTACGTGTCATCCTGCCATCTGCTTTCGGGCAGTCATCTGTTTCCCATGGCGCTCTGTGAGGTACGGGGCTAGGCACGTGGTGCCGTGTGGCACCAGACTGCTGCAAGCAACAGGCAGGCGAGCCAAGAGACTCAGCTTTTGCAACATAACTGGACAGTGCTTCCCAAGAAGTTAGGGAAACTCCTGGAGAAAAGACCAGGTCCCCAGGGCCAGGTCCTCCTTGACTTCAGAGACCAAATATAAGTTTCATTAAGAAAGGGCAGGGGCGCCTTCCTGGTGGTGCAGTGGGTTAAGCAATGCACTATGAAGCAAACCACAGACACTGCAGCAAGAGTTCGATCCCTGCTGCCGGCCTAGGAGGGAACCCACATGGCACAGCAGACCTCTCCTGTCTCATTCACTGCTCCCCTCAGCAGTGTATTTCACAGTCTGCCTGTTCTGCTCCCCACTCTGTCTATGGTGCATCCTCTTACTCCCCACAACTCCTCTGGCCTGTACCCCAGTTCTTGGATGCATAAATAAATAAATCTGGAAGGAAGGGAGGAAGGGAGGGAGGGGGAGGGAGGGGGAAGGAGGGGGAAGGAGGAGGAGGGAGGGGGAGGAAGGGCAGGAATATTTATGTGACTACAAGCAGCCATGACTTACACCCAGGACCCTGTGCTGCTTGTCCCTATCCTTAAAACGTGGACGTGACAAAATGCCTTGCCTCAGAGGTGGAACACGAGAACCTGGGTGAACTATTACTGTTATTATTTTAACTGGAAGGAACACTTTATTTACATGGAGCAGAGACAGCAAGATCAGCTCTAACAGTGGCTGCAAGCCGGGACACATGGTGGGGCACCCACAGAGACTGAAGCAGAGCGACTGGCCCGAGTGCCCTCTTGCTCTGAGAAAGGACTCCAGCCACGCCTGCAGAGGACAGAGGTCGAGCTGTTATTTTAAAGGCTTCCTTCCCTCTCTCTTTCCTTTTTCCTCTTCTCACCCTCTATTACTGTTTGAACTTCAAGTGTCATGCAATTATTTTTATCTAGACATATAGCATATCATCACAATTTTTCTTTCCAAAACTAATCAGACTCTGATCCATCATTTTTGCAGGCAAATGAATTAACATCTTTCCTGAGAAATTCGCCTCAACTGTAGGTGCCTTCAGTGCTGTTCTCTGGTTCTGTCATTATTTAATTTGAGGTCCCTGTGGATGTGGGTTTATTTTCCATTAAGCATATTAGGGCATCAAAAAATGGGTGTGCTTTTTGTTCATTTTGCATCTCTAGCATTGGCCAAGAGGAACTCTCTATAATACTCATATTTGTATGAAAAGAAAATTAACCCGACACACCTAGACTGACTCGCACACGAGCTGATTATGCGGGGTTACCTCTTTCTTTGGAAATCCAGTAACCTGTCACCCAGTAAACCTTATTATGTAATTTCTGGAAGGCTTATTGGAATACTAAAATTGGCCTTCATACTATTCATGAAGATTTTTAGGAAGTTATGTACTCCAATTTGGAACCTCTCTTAATGTCAGTGATCTACAAAAAGAGAGCATTGAGATAAATTGAAGGACATTTCCAAGAGGTAAAGATGTTTAAAACTGTTATTATGTGGCATCAGTTCTGTAACACATTTTTATCACAGCAACTTAAATCCTTAGCTCCAACAGGAATTTTGTGGTTTTGCAATAATGTTTGGGTGTCCTACTGGCTAAATCAAGGAAAAGTCTAATACAGAATATTTTGTTGAAATGGCACTTGGTTTATCACATTAACAAACAACATAACATTAGCTAACATTTTTAAAGTTTCTATTATTTTCAGATATTATTTTAAATGTGTTCATCCATACAAAATCCTATGAAGTTAGTGTACCATTATCAACACCCATTTGCAGATGATCAAATGGAAGCAGCAAGGAGATAAGTAATTTACCCAAATGACTCAGCTTGGGATCAGTCAGATGAGTCAGCTGGACCAGAGGTAAAACTCTTCATCACTGGGCTCTGCTGCCTTTGAGTTGAGACACAGTAGGGTAGAAAGGCTAAATAGGGATCCAGGTCTCAGCTCAGCTACTACTTAGCTGTGTAGCCCTGGATAATTTATATATATATATATATATATATATATACACACATACATATATATATACACATGCCTATATATACCTATATATAATATATATACAATTTATATATATAAATGTCTATATATATGCCTCAGACTTATAAATTATATCTATCTATGCTTCAGATTTTTAAATTAAAAAAAAAAAACCCATTGGATTGTTGCAAGAGTTAAGCAGGCTAATACATGTCACATGCTTAAAACAGTGAACCACATACTCAGTAAGCACAACATATTGCATTCACATAGTCCCAGAGCTTCACCGAACCTAAGATCAAACTCACTGGGATGGACACCCACTTCTCTGATTCCCTGTAGTTTTATGCCAGCTGACTTTCCACAGGAGGTACGAGGATGACTATTTTCTGTATGTTTGAGTTATTTGACCCCAAGGAGTCGCTTCAAAGATGTCAAAGCACCCAAACTAAATTCCACCATCATTTTTTGAATTCTTGATCAAGTCCAGCTTTATGTCATTGTTTAGATTTGAAGTACAAAGGCATGCATTTCCTGTCCCCCAGCCCTCCTGCATGAAGCTAGTACGCCACAAGTCCATCTCTCTGTATGAGCACTTTTCTTTCCTTGGGAAGCCCTTCTGAATTGCCAACATCGCCGGGAGGAGTAACATCAATCACCAGCATCTTCATGTGAATTAGTTTATCACATCCTTCCTAGTGCCAGGATCGCCATGGGAGTGAATTTGGGGGCAGGATTCAGGAAGAGAGAAACTAAAGTGGGGGACAGTCAGGGATCAGAGTAGGGTCAAAAGGAGAAATGAAAACAGAAAGCTGGTCAAAGACAACACAAAGGAGTAACTGGACATCCAAGACAGCTTTGTCCTATTCTTTACTCCTTTCTCCTATTCTTTACTCTTTCTCTTATGTCCTTTCTCCTATTCTTTACTCTTGGACTTTCATTAAAGACCATAGTGTGTATTTCCTGCTGTATGAGCCATTTCCTGGACGAAGCACTATGTGAGTTATTATGGTACAAAATGTGCATGTCTTACCTATAAGGGCCCTGAAAGTATCTGGATTGCAGGAGCCCAGGCAGCCCTCTGCCTTTCACAGATTTTGTATCCATCAGATCACCTCCCCCCAGATATTCAAACTGGTGTTTATTGTTCAGGTTATTTTCTCCTGTGTGTTTATAAGCGCCATTGAAATAACATTTCTTACTGAAATAATATTTCTTGCATTTCTTACTGAAATAACATTTCTTACTAAATCTGCTATAATAATGTGTGTGTGTGTGTACATATATATATATAGTGGCTATTACTTGCAACAGTAATTGTAAAATATAGTTGAAGTCCCTGGTAGAATGAGCTGTACTTCCATTGTAACAGACCCATTGAGTTCCACCCAGTGCTGTTAATTTCAGAAATTATTTTGATTAGTAACAGTTTTGTTGTTGTTTTTTGTATTAGAACTTCCCCTCAGAGAGCTCCACGTGCCTATGTGCTCTTGGCTCAGTCCAAACCAAACAAGACCTGTGATTATTTAAAGAAGCTACTTTGACTCCACAGTCCACTCATCCTTTTCAGATACAAAAATAACACATTGTGTTTTATCTATGAGTATAAGAATCCTTTCTCAAAGGAAATAAAAAGAGCAGACAGTTTCCTTCCTGGCTAATTCATGAGCCTCTTTAAATCTGTTAAACATAGTCACAGACACAGCTCTTAAGCCATTTTATTTCTCAGCTCCACTTGACAAGATAGGTGAGTAGGAAGGGTCTCTGCACAGATATTAGGAAATCAAGCCACAGCCACTAGAGTGAAATAATAATGACTCAAACCTTAGAGCAAGAACCCAGTTTCAGTGATAAAATTATGGAGCAGGTATTGCATTCAACTGTTCTGAACAGCACCCAAGGATCAAATATTCATTCAGTGAGTCCTAAGTACTTCCATTCAAGGTACTGTATCTAATTCATAAGACCCACATACCAACATTCAACACTCAAAAGCCTTTCTATTCAAAACTACATCCTTATATGGAACTGAAATTTGACTCCTTGAAACTTTATCACCATGTCCTTGTTATAGTTAAATGTTTCCTTAGTCTGAAAGCTCTTTACATATTTGAAGTAAACAAACCTACCATCCCAAGATGTCTCATTTTTAGGCTATCTATTCCCATTTCTTTGCACTATTTGATCCTTATTCGATTTAGGACATGGTGTCATGTATTTATGCTTCTTTTATGAATTTATGCTTCTCTTATTTTAGGTGTAGTTTGATGATTACTAGTCAGATAATCTGAATTTAAGCAGAGAGTTTGGATATAGTCATCTCTGAGAACAGGAAAAAAATACAAATGCCAGAATGAAAGAGGCAGAAAAACTATACAACGCAAACACATGAACTAAAAAGCACTGCAGCCAGGGGCAAGAGTGGGTAAAGGGAGGTAGTTATATATATCAAGTATCTGCAGCCGCCTTGCAAATCACATTGTTTCTCTAAGTGATATAGAAAATTAATGCCACATGAGGGAAAAAGGTCATGAGTCAGAAGTACCAATTTCTCAGAAAATTTAATGGGCCAGCCAATAGGAAACACTCAGGTTTTGTTATTGCCAGAGAGATATTAAGGTAGAACTCCAAAGTGGCCTCATGACTCTTCTTTCCGCCTTTCCAACATCCTTGCCAGTCCAACATCCTACAAAGCCTGCGCCAGAGGTCAAGTCAGTCTCCATGTCCTTTTTTTCCTCTATGAACGTCTTTAGGCCTTATTAGTAGCATTATGTAGTCTGTGTTATACAAGCTAGCGTTTTTCACTTTACCCTGAGGGAGAGCTCAGAATGAACAGGTTCTAATTGTTTCATGTGTTTCTTAATCTTCTTCCAAGTAGGTTTTCAAAGTTTTCTGAGCTTAAGTTCATGGTTTATGCTTCCACGGCCTGCATAGTCCCCAGCAAGTAAATCAGTTGTTGAGTTAATGATGAATTGATTTGGATTTTCTCTATTGGTCTAAATGCAATATAGATATACTTCTTTTTCTTCTTCTTTTTTTTAGACATTCAATGATGATTTTCTAGATATGTTAACCCAACAAATTTTTATCAAGTGCTCTGGGGTAGAAAAGTGAACAATACTCAATGATAGCATTGCATTAAAGGTACATGCCAAATGCTTCGGGAGTTCAGAGAGAAAATGATGGTGAGACAGAGGATTGGGTATAGAGAAAGTGACACAAGAGAAAAGTGAATTTTAAGGACCAAGTAGGATTGTCCAGAAAGGGGACAAGTTGGGGAGACGGCTGTGCAGACTCAAGGAAAGCTATGTGTAACGCAGAAGGCTAGGAGGGACACATTGTGTTCAGGGAGTCACAGGAAGTCTAGCACAGCTGGAGGTGTGGGGGAAGGGTAAGATTTAAGCTGGGGAGGAACCTAGGGAGGACTTTGTGTGACCAGAAATCATGGCAGGATTTGAAGCAGGGAAGTAAGATGTCACAACGTTGAGTTATTTAGAAGATCACCCTAAACGCACACATGCCCATGTGTGAAGCTTTACACCCCTAATTACCCCAAATTGTAAAACATCAAAGTTTGATTTTAAAAAAAGCACAAACCAAGAAGTAAAAATAAAAAGATCATATTGGATTTGGGAGTGGAATAGAGGAGGATGAGCGAAGAAGTAGGTAGGCTGGTAAGGGAGCTAAGAGATGACAGAGATCAATGCATCTGTGACTGAAACTGCTAGGGGCAATTAAGTGAACATTATCTCCCCTTCCCTCAAGGGCAAAAGATATAGGCTGATAGAAACATTTAGAAATCACTGGTTACAGCAGTACTCTTCATATTACATAATTTATCAGAAAACATGTCAGTAGAAAAATGAGTCATCGTAGGAAATCTAGAAGCAGAAGGAGAGGAAGCAAAATAACAGGATAACTGAAAGTCTAAAGGTTCGATCTTCTGCTTAGAACTTGCAGACAAGATCCTAAGGTACTTCAAGAATGAGGAGAATGGAGAGAGAGCGGGAACCTAAGTTTCCAAAGATATGGATGCAAGTATCAGCCTTACCACATATCCTTGTGTGACTTTGGGCAAGTAATTTAACTTTGAATTTCCATCTTCCTGTTGGAGTGAGGATAATATTATTTTCCTGATGGACTGAGAATAACACTAGTTTCTTTGAAATTTTACAAAGTTATTGGAGTTAAATATGTTGTGTCTAGTACAGTGCCTGCACATAAATGTACTAAATCAATATTAGTCCCCTGCTAAGTGCTGACCATCAGTATGAGGTACAGAAATATGTGGTACTATATCTGTTCCTGCCTTAAAACACTTACAGTTCAATAGCGGAGGGAAGCATACCTGTGCCTAAATACTACGAAAAGAATAAAACATTGACCAAAAAATCCAAGAACCATGGAACAAAGAGTAGAATGAGCATTTGATTCAACAATTCATCATGGAGGACATCACAGAGCAGAAAATATCTAAGCTGGTCTTGGAGGATAAAGTGGATCTGGCAGAAATAGGGAGGGAACCTGGGCAAGACATTCTGGGTTGTGTTAACGTCACGATAAGGGCCACACTCTTGTGAGTCTGGTGAACTCAGTCCACCAGTACCCAGACTCACACCTCACACGGTCCAGTCTGGGAGTCTCCAACACCCTACTGCTCCAGTGTGGGCAGCAGAAGGATTCGGCAGACCTCCAGGACGGTGGACTCTGGCAAAGGGAAGGGTGGAGGACGTGTCTGGTGGCAGAAAAAACTGCCAAATGCTGTAAAACATTGTGACTTTTGGAAAACCCACATTAGCCTAGCAAGAAAGGGGACAAGAAAGGAAGTCAAGTCTTTGGGGAGACCTACAAACTTGTATCAATACCAGGGAAGCCCTTCTCCAGAGTGCCCCTCCAGAGTGCTTGGGTGGGCATGTGATTGGATGCTCAACCACTGCTGACCCTTATTTCCCTCTGGAAAAGAGTGGGGACAGAAATGGAGCAGGAGAAGGTGGCCTAGCAGTGGGCTGGAGTCCTTCACCACAGATCTGCCACTACCTGGCTAGAGGCCTTAGGTTAGTTCTCCAGGTTTTCATAATAATGCTTGGCATTTTTTACAGGGTTGTCAAGAGGTTACCGGGCAGGGGGAGGGGAAGACCTTCTGAGCAGAGGATGAGGGCGTTTCCTTGCTTCCTGCTGCTGCACCTTTCTCAGATCTAGGTCCCTCCCCGACCTGATGCGATTATTCCCTGGGGTCACAGGGAATCTTTTAAAAGATAGATTAACAGCCCTTTGAAGAAGGAGGTGTTAAAGAAAGACGCATGCCTAACACATTGTTTTCTCCACATATAAGCAGAGGAGTTGAAAGACTACTTGAAAACAAGAATTATTTGGAAGAGGAAAAGGATCATCACTAAAAATATTTGGAGAATGCTACCCTCAACTTTTGTTGAAAATATAAATTTGTGGTAGAGTGGTTTCAGATTTTTTCAGGAGACTCTAAAATCATCTCTTTGTGAAGGAATGGGGATGAGCTCCTTTTTTAAAGGAATCTGAATTCTCAGTGTTACAGCCTGCAAGTAATATTATTTTCCAGGATAAAAGAGTGATATATTGTGCATTTTGCTTTCTTGCTAGTTCCTCCTCCAGGAACACATATTCTGAAGTCTACGGGTAAGTGTTTGGAAATGGACTACCGAATAAATTCCATCTTTTCATGTAAAACCCCAGTGTACCACAAATATTTACATCTAAGAGGTACCAATTTGATATTTTATGATGCTGTAACTGTTATGTTTTGGGTAATTATTGGCACTGGAGAATTGAAATTGAGATTGAAACTATTTTCTAAATGGAAGCCACATGGCCATAGTTGGGTAGGATCAGGCCTCTTTGTGTTTTGTTGCTCACCAAACTAGGAGGCCGATAAAGAGGAAGCACTGGGAATATTTTTCTTAAATGTGGTCTGTTTATTATGTGTTGCTTCTCTCTGATGATATTCCACAGCCCGCTTTGTGCTAAAAAACAACTCAGGAAAACATTTGCAGTAGCAGCACTTGTCTCCTCATGGGAGTTAAGAAGGGAAAAGGATGACCCATTCCCACGTGTGGGTTTTCCTCCCATCCACACGTGTCTTCTTCCTTCTTAGAATTCCTTGTCACAGGTGTGGCCACCACGGGCATCCTCTGAGGGCCCATGTCATCACACTGGCAGGGCTGGCTGTCCTGTCTTCCGGGAACTACTTCCCCCAGGAGATGGGAAGTGAAGGGCCTCGAGGGCAGCCAGCCAGCACCTTCACCTTCTGCCTGGCCAGGCTGAACCAGACAGCCCCTTCCCAGAGGAACAGGACAGGGGAGAAAGAGGTCAAGGAAAGGAACAGCCTGGAGCGGCAGCAGGAGACTGGGAGGTGGAAAGTCAAACAAACAGGGAAATAGATGTCTGAGCAGTTTCTCGTTGCTTTCTGAGCAGCTGTTTACCTTGAACAGTGAGGTATGCCGAACTTTCCACAGACCCCTTCTGGTTGGTGGCTTTGCAGTGATAGACACCCTCATCCTCTTCTGTGACTCTTTCAATAAACAGCGTGCTGCTTCCTGGCCCTAAAATAATTCCTGAGGAGTGAGAGATGTTTGGATTAGTGGACCTGGGTGACAAACAAAAACAGCTACTTCTGTAACACAACCCTCTTCCTATGATTATGCATTCAGACAAGGAAATCCGAGCTCTAGTAACCTGGGCCAGGTCTGCTTGTTTGTTTTCTCTCCAGAGTCTTTCTAATGGCACCTTTGCTGCCACCACCCAGGAGCTGTGACCCCAGCTGTGGAGAGGCGAACCTGAGGCCACGCACCATGTAGAAAGAAGTGAGATGAAGCTGCTTCACCCACTTTAAAGAGCAAATGTCCAGTAGGTTTATCTAATAATAACAGCTACCAGTGACTCAATGCCTGCTATGTACCAGGCACTGTGCCAGGCCCCATTCATAGTTTGAACTTAGAACCACCCTGCAAGGCATCAGTGTCTCCGTGTTACACTTGTGGAGAGTGAGATTTGGTGCAGGTCGATGACTTGGTCAAGAGCATGTAGTTTGATTGGGGGCACACTTGTTCCCAGACACACAAACACATTCTTTCTCTCTCTTACACACACACACACACACGCAAATAGAAAATGTTGAGGTGTCACATTAATCTCTCTAAGTTTCAATTTCCTCAACATAAGATGAAAATGAAAGTAGCTAGTTCCTAATTGAAGATTGGGGAGATGAACGGCAAGCGCATGGTGCATAGTCAGTGCTTTAGTAAATAAATAGAAGCTTAACTAGGACTATGGAGCATGCTGTTCTGCGAGGGGCACATGAATTCTGGACCCGGTAACACACATGACTTAGTGACAGAGTAGATGATATCATCACTACACAATTGTCAGAGTGTAACATACAAACCTGGATGGTGTAGCGTACTACACACCTAGGGCTAAGCATAGTCTGTGGGGACCACCTTCTTATATGTAGTACTCATTGACCAAAATATTGTTAAGGGATGCAGGATGTATTTATTCTGCTGTTAGTTTGTGTTAGAAACTTTTCAGACTGACAGGAGGGAAAAATGACTCATACCAGACACACAAACACATTCTTTCTCTCTCTTTCACACACACACACACACGCAAATAGAAAATGTTGAGCAAATGAGAACATATGACCCAATGTAGCATGGCATACCTAATAAAGTTCAAAGACCGGGGCCCGGAAGGGAGATAACTAAGGACAGAAATACCCAGGCAGGGAGGGCTTCATGGAGGAGGTGGGCCTTGAGGTTTGCTCATCTCAGGTGAAGGGAGAAAGGATGAGAAAATGTAGGATGCTGAAAGGAAGATACATTGTTTGTGCCGGAAAAGGGATAGAATGGGTCTGACCAGGCTATAGACTACATTTTGTCAGTGTAAATAGTTTTTATTTTCCCTGATTATAGCAGATATAATCAATATAGAAAATATGAGCAAATATAGAAAGCAATATAGAAAATTTGAAAGCATAAAGAAAATGTGAGAAACAAACCTCTAATCTTACCTCTCATATATTTTTTTCTTTAGTCTTTTTAAAATGAACTTTTTAATATCATTTGTTTGTACATATAAGAACAATTTTTGAGCTGCTACCATATGGTAGGCATTGTTTTAGATGCTGGAGATACAGTATTAAGCAAGGCAAATAAATGTTTGTTTTAAAGGGACTGCATTCTAGTTTTGGAGAATTACAAATAAATAATGCAATTTCGAATAGTGATAAAGTCTTCAAGGAAAATAAAACCGGTTAAGGGGATCATGGATTAAGGCAGATGGGGAAGCTATTTTAGATAGCATGTTAAGGAACACTCACAAGAGGTGCTGTTTGAGCAGAAGCCTGAGAAATGGGACAACCACTTAGAGAACTGGAAAAAGGTATTTCAGATGGCAAATATAAGTGCCTGGGCAGGAATGAGCTTGTATAGGAACAGTGGCAAGTGTTCCTTTACCAAAGTGGCTTGAGTACAGTAAGGAAGCAGAAGGGCTGCATGGCCCCTGCAGGCCCCGGTGAGGACTTAGAATTCATCCCAAGCACAGAAGAAAGTTGCTGCAGGATTACACATGTGCATCAGAACAAGGGTAGAACAGGGGGAGCAGCTAGAGAGCTACTGAAGCTGACAGTGAGAGGTATGGTGGCCTCATGCTGAAGCCATTGTGTCGCAAGTGGTAAGAACTGGTGGTTTGGGGACAGTTTTGGAGGCAGAACCAGACGGCGTGCTTATGGATTAGCATGGAAAATAGTAATACAAGTTTGACTCTAAGCAGTAATACAAGTTTGCCCATCTATACAATGAGAAAAAAGAAATGGTTTGAACAACTGGGAAAATGGTGGTAATTTTCCTGTGGGGAGCAAGTTTGAGGGAGAAAAATTAAGAGTTCTGTTGTGTTTTGCACATACTGAGTTTGTAGTGCCTGTCACAAGTCTGAAAGAAGGGTTCACAGGGGAGCAGGACCAGAGACAGCTACGGAGATGCACGTACTGAAGGCATGCAAAGCCGTGAGGATGGAAACCAGCCTCATGGGAAGGGAATCCAGGGCATGAAGACAACAAGCCTGGAGGCTGAGCACTGAATCTTAGAGGAAGAGGAAGCAGCAACAGAGAATAAGAACAACCCATGAGGTGGCAAGAAAATGAGTCAGCGTGTTCCTAGCCTCTAAGGGAAGAGTTCATAAAGAGCAGAATAGTTCGCTGTGCTCAATCTGCTGGAAGGCTGAGATGAAGGGATTGGGCAGTGAGCCGGCTCAGTGAAATGTGGGAGCCCACGCATGATTAATGTCAGCTAAAGAGGGAATAGGTGGTGACAAAGTTCAGATGTTGAGGAGTTTACTTTCAAGGATTTAGCTGAAGAATAACACAAGATTAAGTAATGAATTCTTTTTTGAAAAATGAAATTTTACAGCATGATTATGTACTGATAGAATAACATGGGGGGTATGGGTGGGATAGAGGGAAAGAGAGAGGCAGGGAAGGAAGAAAGGAAAGAAGGAAGGAGGGAGGGAGGGAAGAGAAGGAGGGAGAGAGGGAGGGAGGGAGGAAGAAAGGAGGGAGGGAAGGGAAGGGAGGAGGGAAGGGAAGGAAAAAGGGAAGAAAAAGAAAAAGAAAGGAATGAAATAATGCCAGGAGTAGAATTCCCAAAGATATGAAATGGGATAAAATTCACTGACCAAGTTATTGTGGATAGAAATAGGGATAGTTCATTCACTTAAACAGTAAAGTTAGTAGAGAGTAAAGGGAGAGGTCGTCTGGATAACTTGCCAGTGTTATCCAATGTTATCCTCAATAAGTAACAGGTACTCCTGTATTTAAAATCAGGGAAGAGGGAAAGGATTCTAGAAATTTGGAAAAAAAACAAAACAGGGGGTGGTGCTGAGGTGATGTGCTAGGAGAGATGAAAACAAATTCTATAGTAAAATGGCATAAGATTTCTCCTAATGATTATTTAACTTTAAATATCAACCCACTTTTTAATAGTATAGTCTAAGTATTCCTCCATGAATACACTTTTAATATAATTTGTTATGTGCATACACCATACTGACTAGCATTAGGTTGTCATTCTAATTCTCATAGCTACAAATAACAGTGTAATTAACATCTTTAGACATGAAGATTTTTCTTTCTTTTTTAAGAAGGCTTAGTGGAGAGAGAACATTTTACTTCTTTTTTTTTTTCCCAAAGATTTATTTATTTATGCATACAAGAACTGGGGTACAGGCCAGAGGTGCAGGAGGTGAGAGGATTCACTAGAGACAGAGTGGGGAACAGAACGGGCTGATAGACTGAAACACACTGCTGAGGGGAGCAGCGGGCACAGCAGGAGAGGTCTGCCTTGCCATGTGGGTCCCCTCCCCGGCTGGCAGCAGGGATCGAACTCGTGCTGCAGTGGCTGCAGTTTGCTTCATAGACCGGTGCTTAACCCACTGTGCCACCAGGGAGGGCCCTGAAGATTTTTCTTGACTTCAGATTATTTCCTTATGATATATCCTTAGAAACAGACTTATGTCTTTATGTCAAAAGCCCTTGATTTACATATCTAAGTGATATAAGATTATACCAATTAATGCTTCTACCAGCAGAGAAAGGGTTATTTTGACACTTTGCTGCCAGATCTGAATAGTATCTGACCAGTTTTGTAGCATAAAATAAAAAATGCAAAACTTTGCTGATTTGATAGATGAAAATGATTATTGTTTTAATTTGCACTTCTTTGAACATTCTTGCATGTGTTTTTAGCCATTTTTATTTTGAAAGCACCTGTTTTGACTGGAAAAGGTGAGTTCCATGCAGGAGTGCTTTGAAATCCTGTCTGAATAGTTTCCATTCAATGCAGAAGGAAGGAGAGTCACAAAGATTTTTGAGTGGGGAAATGACATAATGAAAGCAGTGTTTAAGGAAGTTTAGTCTAGAAGGAGATTGCAGGATGGACTGGAGTGAGGAAAAGGTGGCATCTGGAAGTCCAGCTCACCAATTATGTTTCAGACCAGGAATGGAGAAGCCCCAGATCTGGATGGTGGGAAAGGAAGCGAAGAGGAAGAAATGGAGGCAGCTATATCATGAAACAACCTGTAGGAATTGATGCTTTATTGGATCCAAGAATAGATGGAGATGAGTCCAAAACAGTTTCTATATTCTAAGCCAGATAAATAGAGAAAACATGAGAACTCTCCACTATAACACTGGCGAGGTCACTGAATCTTTTGGGGGCTTTTGCCCATCTATACAATGAGAACATGTAATACCTGCGTTGCCTATTTCATGGTATTACTAAGAGAATCAACCAAGATAATAAAAACTTTGATGGTTTGAAAGGCACAAGATGCGGTTGAAATGGCAATCACAGAAAGTAAAATGTGACTGGATAGTGCATGGTCAGGGACCATGAATAATTACACTGGCAGCTCCCTGGCTGCTCGCGGCCATCTCCTTTGCAGCACCCCTGAACCTTGACCAATTTTCTACCACTCAAATCTCAGTTAGGGCCAGCACTGGGCACAGATAAAGTCAAAACAGACTTCGGTTTCACACATGGTGACAGATACAACTATGGAAGGCCAGAGGATATGCTGTGGATGCTGATGAGTCAACTCATCTGCAGTTTCCTCTTTAGATCACTTGGAGGAGAGGAGATGGGTGTGGCAGTGTCCTAGATGAACTTCTGCTTTCTTTCTCTACTCCTGCTGTTTATTTCCTTTCTCAAAAAAAAAGGCCAGTGGCTACACTTTCCACTGCCCCACCTCCTCAGATCCTCTACCCACACTTGTTCAGTGTCTTCCCTAGTTTCTTCTACGCCTTAATAAGATGACATTCCCTTTAAACCACCGACCCCTGTGAAGCTGTCTCTGTTCTCCGTAGAGGCTCTTAAAAAGAGCTCTCTTTTTAACTTTTTTATTTTGATTACTTTGAAACATTCAAAAAGTACAGAAAAATGTAACCTGCATACACACCATCTATTTCCCTATCACAGGAGAGATAGTTTTTATTTTAGCTATAAAGAGCTACAATGCACACCTGACACAGGTAGGTGCGTATGTTATGCCTGCAGATCCTTGAGCTGGTTCTGTAAACCCATTTTCAGCTCTACCCAAATGACAAGTTTGTCTTTGGAATTACCATTTACACACTAACCAGTAGTGACTAGGAGCCTCCACTCCCCATATTCTTATCAATACTTGGTGTTAGTAGACATTTTAATACATGGCAAAATAATAGGTATGTAATGGGGATCTAGTTGTGATTTTTTAAAAGTTGAAATGTAATCAATATATAACTTATAGCTTCCAGTATACAGTCCAATGATTCGATATTTGTATATATTACAAAAGGATCACCACAATAAATCTAGTTAACATCCATCACCATACGGACAACATTTTTTTCTTGTGATGAGAATGTTTCAGGTTTATTCTCTTAAGAACTGTCAAATATGGGACTCCCTGGTGGCGCAGTGGGTTAAGCAACGCACTATGAAGCAAACCGCAAAACCACTGCAGCACGAGTTCGATCCCTGCTGCCGGCCAGGGGGGGGACCCACATGGTGCAGCAGACCTCTCCTGCTGTGCCTGCTGCTCCCCTCAGCAGTGTACTTCCGTTGATCTGCCTNTTCTGCTCCCCGCTCTGTCTGTGGTGAATCCTCTCACCCCCCACACCTCTGGCCTGTACCCCAGTGCTTGTATGCATAAATAAATAAATCTTTAAAAAAAAAAAAAAAAGAACTGTCAAATATGGTGCTATTAACCATTATCACCAGGGTGAACACTACCTCCCTAAGGCTTACCTATTTTACGACTGGAAATCTGTATTCTTTGATCCCTCACATTCAAATCATCTCATGTCCCTGGCCAACCATCAATCTGTTCTTTGCATCTACTAGAGTTTTTTTAAATTATTTTTATTAGATCTATTTAATTATATTTGGCATCATTTGTAGTCCCCAGGGAGTTCCCACCCCCATTCCACCCGTGCACCATCACCTCAGTCCCCTGTGCTTTTTTTGCCCTCATCCCCTTCTCTGCCCCATCCTCCCCCACCCCAAGGATCCCTTTGGTTTATCTCTGACCTTTTTGTTCTCCTGGAGTTTTTGTGTTTGTTTTTGGTTGTAATTGCTCATCTCCTTGAGCTTTCTCTTATTTTCTTTTTTGTTGTTGTTCCTTTACATTCCTCCTAAGAGTGAAGCCATCCTATATTTTTCTCTTGCCTTCTGACTTGTTTCACTGAGTATAAGAGGGTTTTTTATTTAAGATTCTACGTACACATAAGATCATATGGTATCTGAGATAATATGGGATTTGCCTTTCTCTATCTGACTTATCTGACTTAGCATAATGCCCTCGAGGTTCATTGATGTTATCACAGATGACAAAATTTCCTTCTTTCCTCAGAACCAAATAATACTCCATGTGTGTATATGTATGATTGCATGTATGTCTATGCCATAAGATTTCTCATGATTGTACTTCAAATATTTTAAATATATGTATGTGTGTGTATTTGTGTATATACACACATAGAGACACCCATTTACTTATATGTGTGTGTATATATGTATATATATATGCATATATATAAAATATCTCAGATCTTCATTTAATATCAATGGACAAGAAGGCTATTTCTGTATCTTGGTTACTGTAATAATGAGGCAATGAACATGAGGGTACATCCATATTCGAATTAATATTTCATTTTCTGTGGATACATACCTAAAAGTAGAACTCCTTGATCATATGGTATTTCCATTTTTAGTTTTTTAAGGAATATCCATAGGGGTTTCTTTTTTTTATATTACCACCAATAGTGTGACACTTGTTATTTCTTTTCTTTTTGATAACAGCCTTTCTCTCAGGCGTGAGGTGATGTCCCGATGTCCCTGATGGCAGGGATGCTGAGCACCTTTTCATGGATCTGTTGGCAAGCTGTTTCCGTCTTTGAAAAAATGTCTCAGCAGTTTCTTTTCCCATTTAAAAATCTGTTGTTTGTTTTTTTGTTATTACTGTGTATGGGTTCTTTATATTTTTTGGATATTAACCCCTTATCAGATACATGATTTGCAAATATTTCCTCCTATTCACTAGGTCGCCTTCTCATATTGTTGATGATTTCCTTTGTTGTGCAGTTTTTTAGAGTGATGTAATCCCACTTAATTATTTTTGCTTTAGTTGCCTTTGCTTTTGTATCAAATTCGAAAAATCTCCACCAATAAGGTGTTTTCTTCTAGACATTTCAAGGTGTCAAGTCTTACATTCAAGGGTTTAATGTATTTTGAGTTAACTTTTGTGTACAGTGTAAGACACTGGTCCATTTTCTTTCTTTCTTTTTATTTTTTAAATGTGATCATATAGCTGCTGTGGTTGAATACACATTTCCCTGATTACTAGTTTGGTAAACATCTTTTCACATTTTTGATGTGAATTCCTGTTCAGTCTTTTGTCCATTTTCCCTTACCTAATTGTCTTCTTCTCAATTATTTTATAGTTCCTTATATGTTTTAGATACCCTTATTGGTTAAATATGTTACAAATATTCTGCCAATTTATGAACAGCCTTTGAAACTTTGTTTATGGTGAATTTATAATACAAGCTCTTAAAATTCAAATGTAGTCAAATTCATCAATATTTTCCATAACCATTTGTTTTATTTCATTTTTGTTACTCATTGAAAAAAAATCTTTTCATACTGATATCATAAAACATTCTCCTTACATACTTGTTCTAAAAAAAATGTTTAATAGATTATTTTAGAATTTTGTTTTTTATTATTTAGAGCTTTATCTAGATTTTCTTTGGGAGAGGTGTTAGGTAAGTCTCTTAATTTTTACCATGCAAATGGTCCTAGCATTATTACAGAATAATCTATTCTTTTCCTACTCAGTCATGCCACTCTATCAGACACTGAGTTTTCACAGATTTGTGGTTTTGTTTTTAGAATGTTTTTTTTGCAATGGCCCATTTATCCCATAATCAAAGTCAAAATTTGATAATACATCTTGATATTTAGTATGGCATTACCCCTTTTTCAATTTTGTCTTGGCCTTTTTTACTTCAAAATGAATTTCAGGTTTGACTTGTCAAATTTTATAAAAAGCGTAAGTGGGATATTAATGGGATTTACACTGAATTTATATAATAATTTGGGGTAATTTGTCTCAATAAATTTTGTAAATAATTTTCTTTCTTTCCATTATGGATAGGACAAGCTTGGTATTTTATATAGAAGCACTATACTACTTAGGAAGACCATGGAATAAAATTTTAATCTAATTCACCACTGAGTAATACCTTCTATATGGCTTTTAGACTCACCTATTTGATTAAATAAACATACATTAGGTGTTTGTCTCCTGCAAAAAACTACCTGTTGATTTACGAAATTGACCCACTAGTCTGAGCAGGAACTCTTGCTGCTCAGTTGATCATCTGATTTTCCAACTTAGAGAACATGTTGAGAAAATTAATCTTATCATCAAAACTCTCTTTACTCATCCAAGTCCAATTCAAATGACACTGCCGTGAATCCTCCCTGATTGTCCAAATCAGAGATGCTAGTTTATATGTGATGGAATTTTATATCACTCACATACATTTGTGATTTTGTACATATTATGTTTCTGAAAGGTAAAGACTAAATGTTGCTCATTTTCATTTATTCTAGAATATAACAAAGTGTCTGGTTCATTGTAGATAATTAACACATTCATTAGGCTTAACAAAATATAAATTTTGTTTGATATTGTTATGATAATCTTGGTGCTCCCACTAAATGATGAATTCTTTGAAGTGGGCATGTGTATTTTCAACCATGATGATGATGTATGTAGTTCTACATACATAGTAAATACTCATACCTTTAGATTTTAGATTTTAAAGCAATTGATAGCTAAGAGCTGTGTCTGAAATATTGAGCAGAAGTACCAAAACAGAGATTCAAGAAAACGAGAGTCAGGATGCCTGATTGACTTCTTATGAAGAACACAAATGAAGTTTTATACATTCAGGCAGACTTTAGAGGTTTGGGAAGCAAGTTGTGTGAAATGACAAAACTAGGAAATGAAGGAGGATGAACTTGTTAAATGGCACCAAAAGGATGAATGATCTCAATGTTTTCAAATGGATGCCATGTGGCTTCTTCCTTTTCTGTTAAGAATTTTACCTAAGATCAAGTCTCATGAAAACACCTTTGTGGACATAAGGAAAAAGTCAGTGAAGTGTAGAATAATCTGAGACACAATGAAAAGTTGCCTTGTCATAATGTTAACATTAACTTGGAAGAGTTAAAAGTTATTAAAAACATATGATCTAAAGGAGATTTGATGAACATGATCCCCACAAAGCTATTTTCTCTTTAGCCATAAAAAAGACAGAGAAAGGAGAGGAGATTTTAGGAAAGACTAAGACTGAAGACAGTGATGAGAAAAGCTATATAATATTCCTATCCATGTAATCACTGAATCGGGGAAAAGTCATAAACAATGGTTCTTTCATTGGGGATAATGTCTATGACTTTACTTGTTCAGTTACAAAATTGAATTATGATAACAGAATAGTTTCCAAAAGCTGTCAACAAACTGCAGATTGGTTGAAGGGGTTATGGTTAATATGAGCACCTTGGAAATGTGCCAAAAACACAGGCACGAAAAGCATGTTTTACCCGCATGCTGTGAATTTTGCTGTTGTTCTAATGAAGTATTGAGTGACTTAGGTATTTAAAATGTTTCAAGTGGTACTAACTCTATGGTTACTGACAAGAAAACTTTAACTATCCACTATCTATATCTATGAATTGCACACACAGAAGTACACACATACACTTGTATGCACACACACTTATCCACCCTAATAGATCCCTGCGGTGTTTTGAGACTCCCCACAGCCCTCCATGCAGGTGGATGTAAAGCCTGAGGTATCACCATTCACTGAAAGTGACTTCTCTGTATATAGTGAGGTAGCATTCCTATGACAATTTTATAAAAGAAGAGTATAGCATTTCAAAAAAGATTAACGTCAAGAAAATGCTTTTCTACTCATAGAAGAATAGCTAAATAAATTCTGAGAATGCATACCATATTACAGTGTGTAGTTGCTAAAAGGATGAGGCAAAAAAAAAAATATGGACTGACGTGGAAAGATTTCAAAAGTCTTGATAAAAACAAGTCATGAAACAAAAGACATAGGATGATCTCACTCAAATTTATCTTAAAGCTGCTGGCTTTCCCATACAACCCCACTGCTAGTCACTCACTGTAATCCATTATCTTGTTTATTATAGTATTTGTTCCTATGTAATTGTAAGCTCTATGCCTACAGTTCTTTTTGTTAAATGTATTACTTATACTTTTCCATTAGAATGTAAATTCAAAGTTCCTGTCTTGCTCCCGGCACCTACTACATTCCTGGCACAGAGTTAGTTCTTGGTGAAAAGCTGTTGAATGAATGATATGTTTATAAACACCCCACATTTGTGTATATAAACATAGAGATAAAAAACAGACAAATCATTGTCAAAATACGCATTCAGTCATTGCCATGGGTCAGTACTCCAGACAGGGAATTTTTTTTTTTTTGAGTAAAACAGAGTTCTTTTCTTTTTTTTTTTATTAATAATATTTGACATCATTTGTATTCCTCAGGGAGTACCCACCACCATTCCACCCGTGCACCATCACCATCACCTCCATCCCTTGTGCTCTTTCCAAACAGGGAATTTTTATAGCTTATTCTAGTCCTATACTATATGACTCTGAAATGAAAATGCATTCCTGTGGCACTTCATTTAAATAACAGCAGTTATAAAAATGAAACTGTAGGCCTCTTAACCATCAGCAGAGTCGCTGCTGTGACTCTACAGGCCACGTGTAGCTGGACAGACACAGTCCCTGAGAGGCTGGGGGACTGCAGGCAGGTGCACTTCCCCTCCTTGCCTAGCATCTCTCTTTATTTTCCTTTTTTCCCAGTTTCCCTTTCTCTCGCTGAGAGGTCCACCGCTTTTCACACACACAGCAAGCTGGCTGATCTTGGCTGTGCCCAAACTACAGTTCTGTGTGTTGCCAGAGGGCACAGAAAGAATCAAAAGAGGAGGTTAATTCACAGTCAAAAGGGAGGAGCTTTAATAGGCTGAGGTTTCTTTGTTGTTTTTTTTTAAAGATTTATTTATTTATGCATACAAGAGCTGAGGTACAGGCCAGCGGTGTGGAGGGTGAGAAGATCCACCAGAGACAGAGTGGGATGCAGAACAGGAAGACTGACTGAAATACACTGCTGAGGGGAGCAGCAGGCAAGGCAGGAAAGGTCTAAAGCACCATATGGGTCACCTCTCTGGCCGGGGATTGAACTTGTGCTGCAGTGGCTGTGGATGTTTCATAGTGCAGTGCTTAACTCCTTGTGCCACCAGGGAGGCCCCAAGGCTGAGGTTTCTCATGGGAAAACTATGAAACTACATAATTGTTGAGGTTGCACAACACTGTTAATATATTTAGTGCCACTGAATTACTCACTTTAAAATGGCTAAAGTGATCAAATTCATGTTATGTATATTCTGCCACAATTTTGAAAAAGGGAGAAGTTCTCTCTAAAGGGAAGCCACATGGGCAAGTTCTCTCATTTCTTACATTTCGGAAGTCCTCTGAAAATTCTAGAGAGCGCCTAAAAGGATGTACAACTGAAATTAAATTAAAAATAAATAATTAGAATTAAACAACTGACAGGGACTCTGCTACTAATATGAATAGGCTTGTGATCATACTGAGTGATGGCGCCATTTCCACACTCCCCTCACACATGTCCCATGTCTGCTGTGCCCAGGAGTTCTCAGGGCTGAATGGGAGGAGGATACTATGCTGGAAAACACATCCAAGAAATTGTCCTTGGGGAAAGCGTTAAGAATATGAAATATGATGTGATGGGATGTTATGTTCCTATGTATATGTGAGACCTAAATAAGCTGGAACTTGACAGAAAGTGAGGTATATTTGGGGGCCAAGATGGATTCTCCATAAATTACTTCTCTTGAGTCCTAATACAAAATGGGACTGTCCTCAGTGGGTTACTTTACTTGTCTGAAGGTAAACCATGGAACTCCACAGCTATACTTGTCAGAATCATCAAACTCGCCAGAACTGAACGAGTAATTGCAGATTTGCAGCACAAAAAGCAGCATTCCACCTCCTTCCATCATGTTAGTGTTACAGGACAACCCTAATATAAAATGTTTCCCCCTAACATTAGGACTGTGTTAAAGTCAGGGAGTCCCTGTTGTCTAAGGTTAGGCTTGTGGTTCTAAGCACTGGCAAAGCGAACCAACTGTGTTTCCTCTGTGTGAAAACTCTGCTGTGACCCAATTGCATTCCTTCCTTAATTCCACTGCTTTCTCCTCATCTGCTAAGTGGAGGTTTGTCCTTATAAAGGAGCTGTGTCTTAGTTCTGCAACACATTCAGGATGTCCCGAGGACTCCTATTGTCAGCAGTGCGACTAAACCTCCAGTTTGTTTGAAGATAGCGGCAGGAGGGGAGCAATCGGTATATTCACAAGAGAAAGCTGGCGCACTTGTTCTGGGAACCTTGCTCCCCTGACCTTAAACACACACTGAGGGAGAATGGAGAGGAGAGCTGCCGCCTGCCAGCCACACATTTATTGGCTCAGTGATTGATAAGAGTAGCCAATTCACCTGCACATGAGCTGTCCTCCATGCACCTGGGAACCTGGTACACAGTTCTTCTGCAATATTTTTTAACTCGTTAATGAAGAAGCCACATTCACTTAAGTGCACACACATCAACTACTTTAGATATTTGGTTATCCAGATTTTCGATCTCTTATCACTGGGGATTTGCAGAGCCTAGTCCTGAGATAGACAAAAAGAGGCACCTCATAAATAAATGTTTGTTGAACAATAAGAGTGTTGGTTAATATAGAATGAATTCTGAGCCTTTTAAAACTAAAAAGTCACTGGATTTGGGTTCAAGCTATTTTTAACCTTATACAAGGTAGATCCACTTTAAAAAATACTTTGCATATTTCTATGCTTTAAATTTTTTAGAATAAACTTTTTTTAAAAAGTTTTTAGGGAGCTGAATCTGTAGGAACTGGAAATAAGGACATTCATTGTTTTCAATACATGCTTGTTAATGTACATGAGGTCACTTAGCACAAGTGCCTTCTTGTCCTCCCGAGCGCGGGGAGCGGCAGCGATTTCACGCTCACCGCACAGAGCCCAGGAGTCAGCCGCTTCCGGTGTGCACTTGCTCTGCTACCCGTCCATTCTGTGGCCTCAGGCCAGTTAGATATAAGAATTTAGCAAACCTCATAAAACTGTTCCGAGTAAGCAAATCAATATTGGTGAAAGACTTAAGACAGTCCCGGGTGCCTGATGGATACTTAAATTAAAATATATCTGGAAAATGTATCTAATAATAGTGACTACCTCCGATGGCAGCTGTGAAAAAGAAACCAGAGAGCTGTAGGATGCTTAGCACTGTTGAGTGTGTTCTCTCTTTTTATTATTTTCTTAATAAAAAGGCATGTTAAAATATTCTATCTAGCGTCAAGGGTTTGAAAAATAAGCACACACATATGCTAAGTGAAATAAGTCAGATGGAGAGGTTCAGATGCCCAATGATTTCACTGATGTGTGCGAGATAAAGAAACAAAGCAAAACAAAATCTTAGTTTTAGACAACAGAGTGGTGGTTACCAGAAGGGAACTGCAGAAGTAGGGGTGGGTCAAATGGGTAAAGGGGTCCGTTGTTGGCTGGTGGATGGAAACTAGACTTTTGGTGGTGACACGACATAGTATATCCAGATGTTCAAGCATAGAGCTGTACACCTGAAACCCTAATGATGTTATAAATCAATGTTATCACAACTAAAAAACCAGCAACCACACACATTAAACAAAAGGACGGTAAGGATGTGTGTGATGATGTGACTTGCAAATAAACCCAAGAGAAAAGGAAGCATTGCCGTAATTAGAATGTGAAAGCAGGACCCCCCCAGTGGAGGAGTGGAGGGTCAAGCAGGCCGGTGGCCCAGGGGCTGAGCAGGGAGAGTAAAGATGGCCTGGCCGGGAGGGAGTGAATGGAATGCATAGGAGACGTTGTGCATGGGAAGCCCTGGAAGCCTGGAGCTGGAGAGAGCCCATTGTAAGGGGGCAGCAGTGTGGTTCCTGGGGCCCCGTTTTCCTCTTTTGGGGTACAGAGCGGAAACTATCTCAGGTCCCCAGTGCACTCACTTTCCTGGACCCGTGTGCTTAAGATCCCTTTTGTTCCTGCTTGATGCCCTTTGGCTCAAGAATGTACTACTCAGCTTTCTTAACACTTTCTTGAAATTGCATCGAGTCTAGAGATGGCTGTGCCCCACTGGAAGATTTTCCTGAAAGGAAATGAGACTGGAGGAAAGAAGCCCAACTCCCTGAGGTTCTTTCAGCACGCGTTTTCGGCTGCTCCTCTTAAGCCTGAGCTTTTCTGTGTGACCTGCTTCCTCTCTCATATTTTCTTTGGAAGAGAGTAAGTTGTCATTTAACAAATAACAATGATAATGGGCCGGATCCTAGTCATGGTCCAAGGTCACTGAAATACTCTCAGTATATAAATTCTTCATGAATTGCCAGATTTGTATAGAAGACATACCTCAAAGATGTTCTTAAAGGATATTCAGTTTGTTCTCAGGGTTTTAAAACTCAGTCTTGCTTTTCTGAAGCTCAGAATATAAAATACTAGTTTTCAGTCTTTTTAAGACTATGATCTTGATGTTTTTCTATTTTAGCTTTGGAACCCTCAGTGAGTCAAGGACTATCATTTTGATGATCTGTAATTTATACCTAATGCTTTGTAAAAATAAGAAATCACCATGGAAAAATTGGTATTTTTGAAGATATGTATATGCATGAACATAAAGGGCATACATAATCTGAGAGTATATTGCATTGGCTGCTGAATTCACTGCCTCAAGTAGGCATCTTAAACATGAAACTTTATAAATACTATACACATACAAGAGATTATCTCTAGAAAATTAAAACATTTCTACAAGGATATATATTAGTCTTAAAGAGTAAATAAATGGGAGTGAGATAAAACTGATGGCTTAGTATGGTTCGAGTCAATAAATGCTAATAGTGGCATATTAAAGCGATTTAAAAAAAAGATTTTAAGTGACCTTTATAGATATTCTCCTTTTGGTCATCAGAAGATCAAAGAAAGTTGGATAGAAAACACCTTTATTGGATTTGGAATTGTTTGATATTGAGTTAACTTAGTAATTAACCCTTCTGATACTTTCCAACAAAATCTAATGACTCATTAGGCAATTTCTGTATAAATGAGGTGGGTCAGAATGTCTTAGGGTGGTTTAATCATACTAACGTATCTGAGTGTTGACATATCACTGTGCGGTCAGTACTGTCATAATTTTAGAGGTTTGGAGAATCAGGAGAAGCGTGTTGTCCACATCTTCTGACCCTTGAGGGCAAGGCCAACAACTCCGTGAACCTCATACTGTTACCCCATTTGGAGTCACTGCCTTGGCATTCTTCACCTGGAACGCCAGTGGGCCTCAGAATGGTCAGACGCTTTCAAAAGTGGCTCCACTCTAATTGTTCAATCCACTTGAAATGTATGAAAGCTAAACTTGAGTAAAATGTACTCCTTTTAAAGAACCACCCCACATCCTAGACTAACATTTCATAAAATGTATTTTTTGATCAAAGAAGTTTGGGAAATAGAAAACTCATAACCATCTTTTACCTGATTTCTTTAGTACAGGATTGGTTTTGGTCCTATGCTAATGAGAACTCCAAGTCTCTAAGCGGAGGCTATTACAACATTGATTCATGAGCTACTAATTCATATGTTCATTCTTCCTTTTATTTTGATCAGCACAATAGGTTTATACCTGGGCCAGTTCACCCCTCCTTAGCAACCTGATGTTCTCCTGCTTCTGTAAGGCCACCATATTGAGGTTAAACTTACTGAGAACACCTGATCATAAAGCTTACTGCCCAGAACTCCTGGACTCAAGCAATCCTGGGCCTCTGCCTCCTGAGTAGCTGGAACTAGAAACTTCCGCTACTGCCACCATGCCTGGCTCATCCTTCTGTTTTGGTAAAATACCTTGAGGGATTAGTTTTCTCTATAACTACCCACTTTAATAGTGTGTTCTTCTGGGCAAATCTTTGTCTCTTTGGGCTTCAATTTCTATTCTACAAATGGGACTAGAGAGATTCCAAAGGTTCCTTTAACTTTAAAAATTCTATATCAGAAACTTTTTGTGTATAGGGTTGGGGGGGCAGGGAATGGGATGAGGGCAGAAAGAGCACAAGGGACTAAGGTGGCGGTACACTGGTGAAATGGTGGTGGGAAGTGGGGACCACAATTGATGTAAAAAATATATAAATTAAAAAAAATCCTGTATCTTAGTCTAGCCCACTCCACCCCCATCTTTACCCCACCCCCACTTGGGAGTGACTTATGCTACCAAATGAAGTTGCTATGGCTAGAATAAGATTTTTCTGAAAACCCTTAGTTAGTCCATTCATTCATTCATGAAGCACTTGTTGATTTCCAATTACTATACAGGTTCTGAGGACATAAAGACAAATGAGACACACAAAAGACAAAGGTACACTGTCTGCGCTCAATTAAGGACATGGTATGGTAATTCAAATATAGTAGAAGAGCAACAGAAATAGGCATAGGTAGTAAAGGCACATATGAGCTAATTAAAAACCATCTCAGAGAGACTGGAAATACTCATAAGCATCATGGAAAGCAAATTGGTGCTGTGTGATGGGGAGCCCATGAAGAGTGAAGCAGGGAAGTGACTACTCAGAGCTGCACTTTATGCAACTGTGGAAAATGGATACAAAGAGAGAAGAGAGTCAGGAAGAGCATCAGGAGATGACCGCAGATATCCAGGGGATGGATAGACAATGAACACCAGATCCAAGGAGAGAGAGGAAGGAACAGCACTAAGAAATATTTTGTGCATATACCCTGTTCAGCTTGCTGACTGACAGAGGAGTAGGGCGAAGGAGAGGTCATCACCTTCTAGTCTGTATGATGATGAAGTATGTAATGTCAGTTTAAGAGAAGGGCTGATTTCTGAAGAAGAAGGTAATATGATCAGTTTGGACCCACTGAGTGTAAGGTGTTTCTTTTTCTTTTATTTTCACTAACTACATTTTTATTTTGAATTTTGGGGTTATATTTTTTCTCTTCCATATGTGCACATGTTCCGCTCACCCTCTGCCAATCCACCCTTGCCCATCCCCCATCTGCTTCCCTCCATCCCCTCCTCCAATGTAAGGCTTTTCTAGAACATTTGTAGATAGCCTCAAGTTGGAGTTGTTGGCTAGAA
Organism: Galemys pyrenaicus; assembly: GCA_019455555.1. NCBI lineage: Eukaryota > Metazoa > Chordata > Mammalia > Eulipotyphla > Talpidae > Galemys > Galemys pyrenaicus. Next base: position 550,888 of record JAGFMF010011839.1, on the reverse strand, counting down.
GACTCACATGAAAGGACCACTCTATTATTGCCAGTTATGTGTTTGTTAGCTATTGAAAATAGATGGCAATTTCATTTTTAATGCAAATACAATTATTAATCAAAATATTAAATAAGTTCAATTTAATCTTATTCAACCACAAAATTATGAGGCAGGCAATGGATAGTGTTCATACTTACTGATTTGAGTCTAGTTGTTTATAAACATACTTTTAGTTGAAAGAAAATAAACACATGATCATCAGTACAGATTTCCTTTACCAATATTATAAAATACCTTTTAAAATAGTCTTCTTTTTACTAAGTCACTAAAATTGATATCGGTGAATTGAAAAGATTATAAATCTACTTTGAATTTATGTATGCTAGATGCTTAAAGAGCTGTAATACTTCAACCAGTTCCTCAATTTCTCTGCTATGAACCACATACACAGTTCGTATGTGGTTCTTTCCATTTCCTTCTGAGTGCACTATTTAAAGCAAACTCCATAAGGGTCTCTCTACAGGGTGAGGAATATGGTTTGCATAAAAATGGGCTCAGATATTCTCATCTGATGTTGAGACAAGCAATAACCAAAGCCCAAGAGTTTGCAACCCTATGCTCAAGACAGTTCTAGATATGCTGGAATAGGTGATGGAAATGTGAAGGGAAGACAAGAAAGAGTAAACACAAGAAATGAATCTCTTACCAGGTTCTTCTTGTATTTTGTGGTTGTTTTTAAACCAGGTTATCTGAGGCTCTGGAACCCCGTCAGCCTGACAGTGTAAGGTGGTGGAGCTGCTGATGGACACAGAGTGATCGCTCAGGTTCCGCAGGAGGTAGGGAGCTTCCTGATCTAGTGAATAAAGAAAGGGGACTGTTATTATTCTTCAATGGTATTTTATTGTACACATATATCAGCATTTTAAATACATATAGAACAGTAAAACTGTATTTTGTTCCCTAAACTTATCTTCCATGGATAACTTTTATGAGGTTGTTATAATAAATTGAATTTGTTAGAACACAGTAAAAATCAAGACATAGATTCTCTATTTTCAGATTTTGATAGCAAGGTTTTTGCCTGACCAACTGGTATCCTTCCATTTTTTGAAAGAAACGTTTATAAAACCTGAGGATTTTGCAGACTCTTTTAGGAGCTTCAAATGAAAAACATGATCTTATAATATAAACTTGTAATGAATTTTTACACGAATATATGGTATTATAGTGACGTGAACTTTTCCTGATATGTTTGTGAGGGTATGTTTGTGTTACTCAGCTGTCAGTCACCTAAATTGTAAGGCAACAGACAAAACAAGAGAATTTCTTGAACTTTGAAAGCTTTATTGATTATTTCCTTACTCCATTCCCTTCCCAAATGCAAGCGCCCAAAGGATTAATTCAAGAGGCAGAGGCACAGATTTGTAGTTTTTGCACTATATAATAGTACAAATAATGTATTTTATATTATTTTCTCTTAAAACATACAAATATGATACAATACAGTTTATTTTAATAAAATGCCAACCAATATAGTACAACAAAATGAATTTAATACATTAGGATGCAATACATTACAACATGAAAATCCCACATAGGAATAAAGGTAGCCCCAAGGTCCCCGATGCGTGCAGTGTCTCTATTTCATGAAATAGTCAGTCAGTCCTGCTGATGTCTATACATTCTAGTTAAGTGGGTGCTGGGTTGGAGCTCAAACTTCCAAGGTAAAAGAACTTAAAAACAACTCCTATTGCCTTTCCCACCTTCCCAAATTATCCTCTCCCCGCTCCCGCCATGTTGCAAATCCTGGAACAGAAATCAAAAGAGTTTTGGCATAACTTACGCATCCTGCGTCACTGGTTTCAATTCTAGAATGAGCTTTCTCTGACCATTTTTGATTTCCTCATCTTATTGTACTAAAACTGTGAAAGCAGCTTAGGAGTGATTACAATGCTATAAGAGATGACACATTGCAATGGCTTTGATTCCATGTCCCTGCAGGATTCTGCCGAGTCCCAAAACCTTTCTCTTTTTATTCCTGCAGGGAAACTCTCAGGATTAGCATTCATTAAAGCAATTTAGACGTCTCAGATTAAAAAGTATATTATCATGTAACTTTTATAACATGTTGACATAGTATATAACATGGCAGGATTACTATCTGTTAGGAGAAACAGATTGTTTATTATATTTTGATTTCCATAGCTTATTAAACTTGTTTCATTCTATACAAAATGAAATCTGAAGGCAAAAAAGTGTTAAAGGAAGTGCTCTGATTTATAAACTCTTCCCACATAGTGTAGAACAAGTGATACCAACGATCCTTTCACCTGTTTCAGCGCATCTTTTCTAGACTGTCTTGGCCCCTGGGCAGAACCATTGGAATATTTCTGTGCTTGCATTCTATGAAACAGCCTTTCCTAGTTGAACATGCAGGCATCTATCAAAATCTTTCTTTAATTTTGGTAACTTTCATCATGCTCGATCATTACAATTTTGTCATTTTTATACAGAGAAGATCTCAAACATATCAGCGAACCAGGTCAAGAAAATAAAGAACAGTATCAGATTACAATTTAGTATCTTTTACAGTGGCAAGTCAGCGTTGACAAATATCATTTAAAACTCAGTCCCCACTCACTGAGTTAGGCTTTTAGTCGCTTCCTCTAGCACACATACTATTTCTTATGTATAAAATATAATCTACCATTGCCAAGAGGCCTTATTAAAAAAAAAAAAAAGATGTCTGAACACAGAGCCACAACATCCAAATTATTTTCATAGCTACAGATTGTAACATCGTCAGCACAGAATTTGGGCTTCCCTGACAGGTGGATGGGAAAACAACGCTTATATAGAAGAGAATGCCTGATTTGAACATAAACGTCATAAAGGACTCCCAAAAACCCTATCTGTACTACACAAACTTCAGACAAGAGAAGCAGCAAAAGGGTTGCAGAAATAAACAAAGGTCTCTCAATTAAATATAAATTTTATATAAACATGTCTGAAACATACAGTATTATGATTTTTTTCTTTGTACCCATTTCTGAAAAAATGTTCTCTGATGTGCTAAGTCTCATTTTTGGCTAGTTTCTAAATGATTGATCAACCAAGGAATCATATTTCATCCCCACTTTATAGATTTCAATGTATAATATATACATTATAGTGATCTGTTTTAACGTTTTAAATGAGGCACATTACCTTCATTTTTAAGCCTAAGCTACTTGATGGAAATAGGTAGTTGTTTTCCCAAATTTAACAAAGTGGAGTTGATCCCTTCAAGCTGAGAATATCAAAATAGGATATTTCTGCTATTTATTAATAGCCAAAGATACTCTCCACCAGCTTCTTCTACTTTTCAGTGTTGCAGTCCTGAGATTTGCCATGTCCCATGAAGACGGAGTTTCTATTCTCCCTTGGGAATGGGGACTGAGGAACCAGCCTCATGTCCTCTGCTCCTTGCCTTCCGTTCTCCAGATTAGGCTCTTTTCTCTTTTTCCTTTAGCCTACCCTGACTGTGCATCCAAACAATAACTAATAATAATAAAAGAAAGCCTACCTAAATGTCTCCTCTTTTTGAAATCCTCAGGAAAGATGAATTACGCAGTGAACAATAAATTACCCTATAGAAACTGCTAAAATCATCTCCTATAAATATTAACACCTTTCCTTCCCCTCCCCACAAAAATTGCAATTTTGGGGGGAAGGAAATGATAGATTCTTCACATCCAAGTCACCATTTTAAAAATAAACAATCCCTAAGCCATTCCCTTTGCTTTTCAGCTTTAGTGAAAAGTGAGGTCCCCTAGTACTGTGGTACTAAAGCATTGTTTTCTGAAGGAACACTCTGACTTAGAATGAACAAAGAAAGACTCCAGGCAAAAGAGCCATAGGTAAAATTTCAAGATACAATTGATTATTCTTTCCTTTGGGCTGACAACTTCCAGGTTGCTAATTGTTTTCAGAGCATTTGGAACTCCATAAAACTGGCATTCTGGGGAAATGCTATTGTTTACTCTTTCACACTTGACAAAAGCAATTCCCACGTGAAAGACAAGTTTAGCCGTGGGACAGAGTCTGTTACCTAAAGGAGGAAACAGACTGGTGAGTTCCCAAGCCTGAAAAGCTGTCATATTGTCATCTCCTATCCAACAGCCCAGCCACAGTGTTCTCAGCCATGGCTATTTGGGTTATTATAGTCTGCTTTCCAAGTCACATTTAATAACCAGTCATAAATGAAAACAACAGAACAATGCATATTAGAGTTGTTGAAAAAGTCACTTTCCCTACAAATGCAAATTTAACACAGAGATTGTCATTTCTCTTGATTTAGAAATAGTGTTTATTTTAGAATGATTCTGAATTCTTCTTCTGTAATTTTACCATTTTTTAATCCCCATAAAAATCCTATTAACATTTGCATATGGGGAAAGTAGACTTTTTATATGAACAAGTTTTAGATTTACATTTAGAAGACTGTATTAAGCCTCCAGTTACAATAGCCTTTATTTCCCTGATAAATTAACTGTGGTACACCTTTGAATGTCACCGAATAAACAGGATCAAGTTCTTTAGAATAACCAGGGGACAAAAAAATATTGAAATTGAAGGCATGGTCCACTTCATTTCAGCTGCAGTCAATAGCTGGATGGTCCACTCAGAAGCAGCGGACTAGCATACTAGATAGAATTGCAGACAGAAGCGAAGTGGACTTGAATTGGGTGGACTTTCATAATTCATATTGTGATAAAGCTTTAATACCTCTGAATTACACCAACATCTTGCACCCCTGGGGCCTACTTTAGAAGCTCCAGTTCAAGATTAATGTGTTTAATGTAAAAAAAAAAAAAAAAAGCATTTTCAAATAAATAAGCATTAAAACTTGCTATCCAGGTGCTATTTACAAATCAAGAGCAGATGAAATAGTACAAAATAAAACCAGGCAGTGGTCCAACAGAGTCTTAAATTCAACTGTACTCATTCTGGGCTGGAAAATTAACTTATTCATGTCCATCTTTGGCAGAAACCAGCATTTGTTTAAATTATTCAGTTTGTGCAGCTTTGAAACTTAAAAACAAAAAGAGGTTGGCATCAAAGTGGAAGGAAAGGATCAGTCCCAAGTTGTTTATCAGGCAGGAGAAGACAGCAAAGAGCAAAAAAACACAAAGAATGCACTGCAGGGATCCTCCAAATCCAAACGTGCACCAAGTTGGCCCCAGAGGGCAGACCCCTCAGCCTGAATGGGGAGCCCAGAGCTGAGACCTTGGGGTCTCATTATTACTCCTATCATCTCCAAAATCATTTTGGGAGGAGCATCTCCTCTGAGCCGGAAAGTTAGCAACAGTGACAATAAATCAAGATGATATGAGACAACTGTTACTTTTTAATGAGTCCTTTAATGTTTTACATTACTTTGTGTGGTACAATCATTCCTTGTGCTTTTAAATTTGGAGATCCGAGAGAAAACAGCCTTTTTGTTGCAGTGCTCACCTCTAATTGTAACTTCTTTCTTCTGAAGAATTTCTTCCCCTGTGAATATGTTCCTGGCTCTGCAGGCATAGGTGCCTGAATCTTCCAGAGAAACATTCTTGATGATAAGATTGAGAGTAATGGAGTATTCTTTAGTGATGGCCATTTTTTGCTTGCTAATACTGTGGTGTATTGTTCGGTTGCTGACTTTTCGCAGCAAAATCCAGGTAATGTCTCTGTATAAAAACTTATTAACTGTGCAAGACAGTTTCAGGTCCTCTCCTTCTGTGGGCATTTTTTCCAAGTTTACATGAAATCCATTTGGCACATCTATAAAAGAAGCAGAAAGAACCTCAGTCCATAAAATAATCATTGTCTCCTACCTAGAAGATAGATATCCAAAGGTTCAAAAAGATGTTCCTACACAAATTCCTTCAGAATTAATTAGGTAAGCATTTATCTTCTTGGTTTTGGAAAACTTATAAAATGTTAAGATAAGCATTTATTTCTTATTTATTTTCAGGGAATTGATCAATGGTAGCTTGGAACCAAGTTCAATCCATCAAAAATGAGGTAGGAAAGCAAAAAGGACTATTATTAGGATAGTGCGTTTTCCTTATTTGACTGAAGTCGCTCTTTAAAGTGGAATGGTTTTTACCACGTGGGATGATAAGCAAGCTACCCATGCTCATCTTGGACAGAACTCCCACTGGCAAGTGGACATCTGAAGTGGACAAAATAGTGAGGTAACACAAGAGTGATTTATACTAAAACCCAAAGATGCAAGATGGTCAAACTTTTCCAAGATAAGTTGTGAACAAGTAAAAATAGGATGTCCCAGGTGCACACTGAGAGACTTCACATCTGTTGAGATCACTTTAACCCTAAACTTTTCCAGAAAACAAACAAACAAACCAAAAACACTGCTTTCCCAGATTCCCTATCATTAGATTGACAGTAGATCCACTGCTGCTGTCCCCTTACCTTCCTTCCCTGCTCTGTGCTGGCACAGTGCAGCAGAGACAGGACAAGTTACTTGCTCAAGACCTCTTTTGTGTGACCATTCTACTCAGAAAACAGCAGAGAATTCTCCTGATAATATAGACAACTACTCTGGAAGATTTGTCAGAGTCCAAAGTGGGGTAGCGAAGAGGGGTGGCAGATACTAATTTTAAAAATCAAATTTACTCTCAAAAACATTTTTGCAAAAGTGGCAGCATCTTTACAAGCTATTTTCTCCATTGTTAATTCCCAGCTAACTTTCATCTCCATCTTTTAAGTGCCACCTTCTCCTGCCTTTGGAGCTTTCTTACACTGGGTCATCATCTAACTTTTATGCTGAGAATTCCTTAGTATCATTTGGGACAATTTCACCAGAGGATTTAAAAAAATAAAATCATTGGTTACTGGCCCTGAACTGACCTGCTCTCTAAACCCTCCCATTGCTTGCTACTGGTGGTGGATCTGAGCAAAGAATTTGCGCCAACATTTTACAAAGTACTTTGAAGATGAAAAGCACTGTTATGCTATTATTATTATTATTATTATTATTATCCTTTGCACACAAAGCTATAAAGAAACCTTTAAACCTTAAGGGGACAATAGTCCAAAATTAGATATCATATCAACTCTTTCCTAAATCTCACTTTGCTTGTTTTTCTGACTTCTCTGTGCTTTGGCTTTATTATAAAGTGTCACGTCTGAAGAAATGCCAAAGTATTCATTTGAAACCTGGGAGTGGGGGGTAACAGTGGCTTACGAAGCTGTCAGTGGTTGGAGAGAGAGGGAACCGGTAGAAGTTTTCCTGCTTTTAAAATGAAAATCTAAGAATGTGCCAGAAGATGAAGAAGCAGTTGATGATCATTTTTAACACAACAATAAGGTGTCAGAAATAGCCCCTCTGCTTCAGCATCTTTTAATGTTTGGAACGCTTTCCAAGAGTGGCAAATAAAACATTAGCCATCAACTTTTACACAGATACTAGAACAGACATATTGTGCCCTGGTTGCAATCAAGTCATTTCTGAAAAGAGCACAGACTTTCCACTTTTGAGGTCTCATCCTGGTAGTTAGAACCCAAGCAAGTCCAAGTAACACCATTAAGATCATGTAGAGAGTTTCTATTTACTTTAGTGATTTGAAACTTCCTGTGGAAATAGCTCACAGGTTTCCTGATGGAAGATTTTGTTTATCTTTGCCAAGCACCACCAGGAATCTCAAAATAAAATGCATTTAGTGACACTGGGAAACCAGGGAGATAAGGCCGAGCTGTTCCTGTTTCACCCTCAGTAATTGCTAACACACCCATAGTCATGCTGAGTGCCAGCAAAACAGCAAAAACACACACATAGAACAGAGAAGAACCAAGCAGGTTTCTCACATGGGGGACATTGTTGCTGTTGCTGTTGCTGAAGCTAGTTTGGTTTATGTTATCAGACAGTCCCTTAAAAATGGTTATCTATCTTTCAGTATAACCCCTCTGCTATCTCTTTTGATGCACAGAAGATGAGAAATAAAATGTCCTAAGCTGGCTAATGAATCCCCTTAATTTATGTTTTTTTAGCCTGAGCACAAAAACAGACCCAAGAAAGAACTGCCTTCTAACTCTTAAAGTGGAAGTAAGAAACCTTCCCTTAGTTAAGTATCTGTTGCAGAGTCAGTATAGTCATCATCATCAAGTTATATGCATCCACCTAACACATGTCACAGCCATGTCCTCTTTTGAGGTGTCATAAAGAAGAGTCAATCCTTGTTCAGAAGAAACATTCTACCTAGGGTTACCTTCAACCTAGGTTACAAAGGTGTATATTTGGAGGTAGACATTTTGATTCATTAGATCAAACATGTGGATTAAATTCATGGAAGAGACAAACAGACATGAAAAGAATGAAAGGAATCTCATCTTTCAGGTAGAAATAAAGACTTTTCTTCTACTTAAGAAAGGAAGTAACATTGTCTAAAAAGAAAGTGAGTGGTGACTAGGAACTCTTGCTTTTTCAAGTGGATGCAGTGTAAAAGTGTGCAAGCCGTAAAAGCAGCATGGCGTTCTTCTACTGTCACAGCACATCAGTTTTCATCAACTCTAAGGCATTATATTTTAAAGAAGGGGCAACATGACCAAAATGACAATCCATAAAGACCTAAATCTAGGCCTTCTGACTCAGAGCAGTTAAATGTTATATCTTTTAAAGTGTCACCCACAGTAGGTCAAGTATAAACACAGAACCAATATACAGTTACTCAGAAAAGAGACATGTGAGGAGCAACATTCCTGAACGAGTATTTGGTCTCATTTCTGGTGAGAATAAATCTCATGACAAAGATTTAAGAAAAAGATAATAATTAGTTTTTAAAATAATGAATGTAAACATATTAATCTATTATCACCAATCAAAGCTAGAATTTTTCAAGGTTATTAGGAAAGAATTCAGAGAAGTTATGCTCCAGGAAATTGGGGATTTGATCGGCATCTTGATTGGCTGGATTTGTGCTCAGTTTTACAATTACAGCCCTTGAATTTCTAGAGGAAAAATGTGAAGTTCAAGTAGGTAGGCAAATCAAAATTCATGACTCCTTTCAATGGACAAGTCTCGGGATCTCAAAAAGGTTTCAAACATCCCATGTTGTAATTGTACCACATAGTGGGAGGTGGGAGGTAATTTCTGCCTGGATTCAGCAGGTGGTCAGCTTCATCAGCTGGGACCCTTTAAACAACACCACTGTGTATAGATACAGGAGGCAGAATGAAAAGCTCCATGGGATGGACTGGCTAGATATGGAGCACTAACAAATGCAGGGCATCAAAAAATTAACCTTATTTGGGGAATTTGAATAGTAAGAAAAGGAGCATGGTATTCTTGGTACTGTTAGTACACCCTCTACCAGTATGACCTAGGCAAGAGAGGTCGCTGCTCTCACTTCACAATGTAAAGAGTGCTTGGGTTTAAGTGGGGACATGCTCACCCAAAGCCTGGGTGATGCAGTACTGTATCTGTATCTCATTTGGATATGACCAAAATGACAATCCATAAAGACCTAAATCTAGGCCTTCTGACTCAGAGCAGTTAAATGTTAGATCTTTTAAAGTGTCACCCACAGTAGGTCAAGTATAAACGCAGAATTACCTATAAAGGTGATCCTAAGTCTGCTTCCAGACCACCGAAGGCCTCTTCTCCTTGGGTCAGACTGCTTGTCACCACACATGTGCAGGTCCAAGGGAAGACTGCTTGGTGTGAGTCTGGTTGTGTGAGCTGGGGGGACCATACACCTGGTATATGACCCTCTTCAGTGTAGGACAGACCCAGGAGTGGTGAGATGTACGATTTGTGGGCCTCCATGGGTACCCTTGTGTTGACTCTGAAAATCAGGTCTGTCTTCCTTCTTCTATCTATCTACCTATTCGAATATTCAGATTCTATCTCTTTCCCCAGGACCACCCACCTCAGAACCTATTTCTTTCTCAAAGGTTTAGAGCTACACAGTGTGATGTAGTACCCACTAATTACCTGGGGCTGTTGAAATCTCAAATCTTAAAATGTGGATCGTGTAACTGAAGAAATGAATTTTAGCCAATTAATTTAATTTTATTCAACTATTTAAAAAAAACTAAAGTAGACTATTTTTAAAATATTGATTTCATGTTGAAATGGTACTATAAAATTAATTTCATCTTTTAAAAAGGTGGTTACTAGAAAATTTGAAATTACATTATATTTCTATTGGACAGCATTGGCTTAGCATTGGTAAATCCATCTGTCACATTACTTCGACACACATCTTTTAATATCAGGGTATATAGAAATTAACATTTCTCTTTTGTTTCCTCAGAGTGGGAACTGGCTTCCTTCATGATCGCCTGTCACATGCTCAGGACAGAGTGACAGTATTGCATCATACTTAGTGTTCATAAACTTGTGTGAATTAGAATGTTCAGCAGGGATAGCTCAACCTTTTGTCTTCTAAATCAGACACCCAGTAGCTACAGATTTGGATGGTAACATTTGGATGATAACATGTTTTATTTTTTTTTTTAAAGATTTATTTATTTATGCATACAAGCACTGGGGCACAGACCAGAGGTGTCGGGGGGCGAGAGGATTCACCACAGAGAGCGG
>JAGFMF010011839.1:517057-537512 GCA_019455555.1 Galemys pyrenaicus | reverse complement strand
CTGTTCTGCTCCCCGCTCTCTGTGGTGAATCCTCTCACCCCCCCACACCTCTGGCCTGTACCCCAGTGCTTGTATGCATAAATAAATAAATTTAAAAAAGAGAGAAAAAAAAAAAAGAACAGTCAAATTTATGTAAGCTTGAGAGCACTTTCAGGACTTTGATGCTTCAAAATGGTATGAAACACAAAGGTGTACAGCTTGAAGGCTGACATTGATGCTTTCTTTTAAAGATAAAAATTAGTAATATTTAAGAAAAATTAGTAGATTTAAATTCATGTTCTTACATTTAAGCCTAACTTGCAAAAGAAAAAAGCCATAATACTCTACAGAAAAAAAATGAAAATGCTAGTTTCCGTATTTAAAATTATAACAACAAAAGGTTGATTCAGTTACTTATAAATTTTTGTAGCCTGTTTCCTAAGACATACATAACTGGCCCCAAGTTTTGAAACTGTAGAGAGGGTACAGATGCTCCCAGACCAGTAGCGTGTCCTGACTGAAGTATAATGATGGAATGACTCGCAGGCTCAAATCACGTATAAGGAGCAATGTGACGGAGGGTTTTTAAGACTCCACAAGATTTTGGTCACAAAAAAGCATCCTAACATTGTTCTGAGTTGCTAAGTCACGTGGTAGGCACTTACATCCTGGCATCCCTCCAATCCATTGATAAATTTGTCTTTAATCCACAGATCAGAAGACTAAACAATATACTCCTAGTTTTTTTTAAAGCCAGCAAGTTTACTGCTCCCAATTCTCTGTAAATTTCACAATGGTACAGTGAATATTACATGATGCTTCCTCTTTTATTTATTGGATCCATTCAATTACATCTATCAACATATCCTCTGTTTATTATTAAAATCGGTAGTGAGAGTCTTTGCAGTGTGGCATGATTCATTCTGCAAAGCAGACACTGGACTGTTTATCAAGGCATTTCCCAGCAGTTATAAGGGAGACAGAGATTAATATGACACAATCTCCACTTTTAAACTTGAAGCAATAAGGTAATAGAGAAGAATTTCCTAACTTGAAGATCAAATATGTATTATTGCCTACACTCCTATGAAGGCAAAGAATCAGTGGAGAAGCAATGAATTCAGTAGTTTCTTTCCCTGTTTTAACCATTAATCTTTATAAGAGATGGGGAATAAAAATTCTGGATGCCCTTTATTTTTTGAGTTGTTGCATCTATCACTTAAGAGTTACAGAAGAAAGGGCCTCCCTGGTGGTGCAAGGGGTTAAGCACTACACTATGACACATCCGCAGCCACTGCAGCACGAGTTTGATCCCTGGTCAAGAAGGGGACCAACATAGCACAGCTGACCTCTCCTGCCTTGCCCACTGCTCCCCTCAGCAGTGTATTTCAGTCCATCTGCATATTCTGCTCCCCATTCTTTCTCTGGTGAATCCTCTCATCGCCCCACACCTCTGGCCTGTACCCCAGTTCCTATATGCATAAATAATCTTTAAAAAAAATAGTTACAGAAGAAAATGGAAGTACTTAGAAGAGAAGCTTGTTGGTAACAACGTGAAAGGGTTAGCAGGTGGCAACTGTAAGGACAGAGGCACCAACGGTGAGACTCTGACTCTGTCTCAGGACATGTGGGCTCAGGTGCAGCCTGCCGCACATTTAGAGAGAAGGAGCATATGACCTCACAGTCCTCCCCTCTCTGTCTGCTCAAACTCAGCTTTCATTAGGTCAGCTCTCCAATGTTTATGCTAATGAGTCTCACAGAACCTCATTTAGCTTCTCAGACTTATTTATTGTTGCTCATTAAATAAGTGGGAAACTCATTTCTGTTTGACTTGAGAATGTTTGAAGTTATGGACAGCAGGGACCTGAATCTGAAAGCCATATTTAGGTTTCTACTAAAATGTCTGGATTTCACTGAACTCAAAGCAATTGAGTATAAGAACTGGGTTTCACAGCAAGGGAAAGTCAGTTCAGATATACACATTTGCCACATGTAAGATCTGTTCAGGTCCTCTGGAACCGTCAGGCAGCTCAGATGTATTTTGTATAATCAGAGAATAAAGGTAGTATCCAGAAGTGAAATGAATCCAGCTCATAATGAGCCACGTGATATGAATGTGTATGAGTCTCCTACATTGCCTGAATGATCCTTTCCAAAAGTGACACCTTACCTATAATCAACCCTGGGCCAGAATTCACATCTGGGGCAAAATCTATATTAATATTGAACTAGAAAACAACATTGATATTATTACTATTTTTTTGCTTCTGCATGCCTTTATGTAGCCCTTGCTGTGCACTAGTGAGACATGATCTCACTTAATCCTCCTGATAGCCCCATTGAGAGGAGGGTGTTACCCTGTTCTGTATGTAAAAGAGGCAACTGGGCTTATAGAACTTAAGTGATTGACTCAAAGATACACAGTACACAGTCAGGCTTGGGCAAAACTAAAGTGAGTGCAGGTTTGTCTGATGCCAGAGTTGATGCTATTAATCTCTACACAGAACTGCTTCTTGCTTTAAAACTCTTTAAGAGCATAGATCTCTGTAGCACAGATCTAGTGGTATACGTATCTGGAAAATCTCCTGCAGTCAGCAGAGATGACTTACATATGCTAAAAGTTCCTACTGTATAAGTATTGACTAGTACTCTGATTAGTACTCCTTCTGTAATAATATTTTGCACAGGCTGCAAGCTGTTTTTCATATAGCATTAAATGGTTTGAAAATAAGACTGTTGGATGAGAATGTTATAACTAAAGGAAAACTTTTTAAAAATATGATGGGACTTAGATCCTATGACTGTTTTTTTTTAAACATCAGATTTCTAGAGTACTTCTTTATTGCCAGAGAATATATTTTTAAATTCTAAATTAAAATGCATTTTCATGGAAAACAGAAGAAATTTGACAGTTGAGGTATAAGCTATCTAAGATCAGAAACAGGAACTCAAGTGTGAGTTGCAGGTGGGTATAGTCTGGCTGGACAGAAGACAATTTCTCAGAAGACAGTCTAAATGCAATAGTCTTCTGAGTGAAGAACAGGACAAATCCGTTCTCTAGGGTTCATTAACATCTTTTATGATTTTGAAGGCTGAGAAATAGTGAAAGTAACATTAATATCTGCAGCACCAAATATCAACTTACTACTTTAAAGAGAGAGTACTAAGAATTTGAGTTGTGACCTGTGTTTGAAATCATAAGTATTTACTTTATAAGGTGCACCAAAAGAAATCTCAAGGATGACTGCTTGTATTAGTTCTAGAACTAGTTTTTCTTTGCCATATATTTTTACAGTTCTGAACCAACACTTTGGAGATGCTTCTACTTGCCCTGTTAGGTCTTCAAAGATTTAGATTTAGAAACAGACTTTTCAGTCCATTTTCTGGGTTCTTTTGTATGAGCTGGGAATACTGGTGAAAAATATCATTAGGTATGCTAAGCTTGGGAGTTATTCAAACTCTTTCCTTCCTTCCCTTTTGCTAAGCATTAGTAATTCATGACTATACTGTGATTTTGACCTCATAGACTACGATGGGATATGTGTAATTCAGCCTAATTTCCAGCACAGTGATTTTAATTTTAGGATATAAAAGAAACTGTAAAGGTCAAGGAAAAATCTAAAATTAACCTAGGGTGGCATATTTGAGCTCAGTGATGGGAAAATGGACATGAGAATTGGGAAAAAACTGGCACGTGTGTGGGAACTGAAAACAATTGTAACTCTGTGGTTAGGGATTGATGCTTCTGAGACAGATTTATTTCCTACAGTACACACACTTCTCAATGCACCCTCAAAATGACTTCAATGAAATGCTGCTGAAACATTAAATTATCAAATTTTCCAATCTCACAGAATTAATGCTGTATCACATAGTTTCTGTGTCTCTTTTTCTAATGCAGGGTTCCTTACACTTCCTACTCCATATCACATACCAGTGGTCCGGCATCCAATCACTTTCACAATGTGAAAACTACATTTACTCTTAGCAACTCCAATTGATGATTCACTTTTTATAAACCTTGGCCAAAACTTTGCAGTAAGAAAAGTGAATTTGATTGTCCTCTTCACCTTTCCTTAAGTTAAACAACAAAATGAACACACACACATAAAGGAAGTCTCTGAAATGAAGCAGGTGCTCCAGAAACCTGGTATCCCTGATGTGTGGGGCGGGAGCAGGGCCAGCTGTATGACTGCAGATTCAAGGATGTCACAGTCTAGGTTAGGACTTGAATTTACTATCTAAGAATGTATAGAAAATAAGAGTAGTTCCAATTACAAAAGGAAGACCAGTGCAAATAATTCTGAAGTAGTAAAACTTTCATTTGTCATCATCACATGAAAAAGGAATTTCTGTCACACATTTTGAAAAGATATGTTAATAGATGCAAAAGTAAAAGTAGTAAGTTCTTCTAAATTCAGGACATACAATGAATAATTTACTGAAAGTATACTGTGTTGCAGTTGCCAGGAAGAAATGTACTCTACCTACTAACAAAACATCTATCCTATGTTGTATCTGATAGCTAGAGCTATATATTTCAACTTTGTAAATGAGTGTTAAAGTTTTTCAAAACAGACAATTGCTTGACAAACAGTCTTCATTGTGAATGATAACAATTAATTGGGGGAATTACATTTAGAGCATCTGTGATAATCATTTTTATAGCAACAGGTAAACTAGGAAGGACAAGTGTTACTGGCTCCAGTGTTTAGAGGTGAGAACACAAGTTCAGAGAGGCAGACGGATTTGCATGTAGTCATAAAAAAGGCAAGTGGCAGAGTTTGGCCCCAAGGCCAATAACTTGAATGCAGATTGGATAGGAAAGCAACCACTGGATCTTCTGTATAATGACAGAATTACAAGGCTAGAGTTTTGTTCCAGTTCCACATGGGAAAAAATCAAGTAAACCCTTTATCTTAGACTGATTTTATTATCCCATTCCACCATCTTTTCAGGTCTGCTATATGGAATAAGAAAGGTTGCTGCTTCATGATGTAGGCTAATCAGAGGCCTCCGCTAGATTTGTCCTCTTCCATTTTCTTGTCTACTGTGTATTTTTGTGGAGAGGACCAGAAATAGGACAAAAGTTACTACTGAAATTAAGATCATAAATTCGCTTTTGAATATCCTGTAGTTAATGGACATAGAGGAAAAGGCAGAATGAATTGACACAGTGGCAATTTGAAATTTTTCTATTACTTTTTGACAAGTAACTTGCTTTCTACTGAGGCAATCTCCTTTTACACAAAATTAAGCTTTCAGGTTTATAGAATTTCCTCCTTTCTAAGTATTTCATTAGATAGCTACAAATAGCTATGATAGTTCTCTCATCAATAGCTACAAATCATGGGAAGTTTTAAACTACTGTTCATTTGTATTAGAAAAAAAGCACTATAAAGCCCCTAAGCTATCCTGGAGTTCTACAAACCTTGCATAAATCCTTGACACAAGATTGTTGATAAACTGTGCCAACCATCACCATTTCCAGCAATTTCTGTGTTGTCTTAGTTGGCAGAGCACTGGGTTTTAGAAAGAAAGGCTTTGCTTTCAGTTTCTCCTTTGCCACCATTAAGCTGTGTAGCTTTGAGTTAATCATCTTATCACCCTGTTTTTTTCTTATCATTAAAATGGAAATAATCACTCTAGTCTGCCAAAGAATGATGTTGACATTAGCATATGTCAAAAAGTTTTACATAATGAAGAATACAGATGTTATTTGTTGTTATTGTTAAAGCCTACAGGAGACTATTGCCATCTACTCTGTTACCTTCAAGTGCAGAAAATGCAGCTGAATAAATCCATAACATAAACTGAATTACACTCAAGCCGATGGATCATACACATTAACAGAATATTCTAAATCAAGGTTATGCATGTATAAAAAGACAATTTTAGCAAGGGTTTTCTTTTCTTTTCTTTTTTTTAAAGCATCACTAACCCTGTGCCTGATAGTAGCACATGGTTAAGTGTGTGGTTTTTTGTTTTGTTTTGTTTTGTTATTATTAATTCAACAAAAAAAAAAATAGCCACCAGATGCAGGATCCAGAGACCACTGAGATATGCCTGATTCATGGGCTCTGTAGAGTTTAGGGGTGTTGAAATGGTGCAAAAGTGAAAGAAAAGATACTTGTTAGATCATGATCTGAGATTGTGTGTGTGTGTGTGTGTGTGTCTGTACTGCACCTTAATCAGGCTTACCCTTAGAAAGACAGAGGAAATATGAGATTATTTTGTGAATTGGAAATATTCAAGTTAGCCTTAAGTCTTGCACTAGCTTTTGCATATTGAGATCTTACTTTATATGCACGTCAGTGGTTCTTAATCTTGGTTCATGCTAGGATCTCCTGGGTAGCTTTTGTGAACCCCAGACTTCACTTCAGAGAATCGAATGTAATAATTCATATGGGATTCTAATATGCAATATGAAAATCACTGCTGTGAACTGGCTTGACATTCTAGGAGCAAAGCCAGATCTTCCCTCAGGATTAAGTGCTCATTACTTTGGAGCTAGTGGTTAGATGGATAATACAGTGGTTTACATCATTTCAGAGCACCTCTCCGTGAAGAAGTATCACACAGTATTCTCTGAAATTTTGTTTGAGCATTAGAGTCACTTCAGATGCTAATAAACCCTGAAGCTGAGGGTATACTTTTAGCATAAGTATCTTAGAGCTTATTTTAATGAACTATACCTTGTTCTTTCCTTCTATTAAGGCCATGCGGTGAGTGATGCTCTCAATTCTGTTTCCAGTGTTGCTGTTAGGACCCAGCAGAAAGGACTCTTCACTACTGGAACAAAAGTCATACCTATTAAGGAGAAAAAGTGTAAATCATCACAATGTTGTTTGGCAGGCTGGTCCCACCTATGGTAACAAGTGAAATGAGAACGAATGAAGAGTTTTGAAAACTCAGATAACAGTCAGACATTTTATGTCAATCATCTTTTCCTTAAATATTTTTCCCCCAATATCCACCCTCAAAACATAAAAATAGCAAATATACTTGCTTGATCTGAAAAAGAAACAAAAAAACCTATACTAATGTATACAAACTTCCTGTTCTAAATACAAAATGTTAAATGCATAAATTAGAAATCATAACATCTAGATTTTAATTGGCTCCTCGTGGAAGAAACATGCAAGAAAAAAAACCAAGCATGTTAATGAATGGAAACCTCGAGGAAATCATAGCATTTCACATTTATAAAAGGTTGGCTTTTAATCAGAATATTCCACTTTACAGCTCATTTTTACCCCTAGGGCTAATTAAATGCATGTGGTAACAAACACCAAGGAGAAGTTACTGCATTTGGTCTATTTCTTTTCATGTTTGGGGGTCTCATGCATGGGACGCTCACTAACTTCTCAGGCCTCGAATGTTTAATTATAAAACAAGGATGTTAAAATTATCTTTAAGATCATTTTTGTTTCTGAAAGTTCACAAAATCTCTGTCTTTGATTTTTAAGCTAATTAGTTAGTTGGGTACCATCTTAAGGAGAGATTTCCATATGTGGAAACTGCCATGTCCTCTGAAACATGTCATTATTGGTAGGTTTCTGTTTTCCTATTAGTTTACTGCCTAAGTCATTGGTGTGAACATTTATTGATCATTTATTATGTTTCATGAGTCCCGTGAATAATAAAACCAAATGGCAAAAAACTATACTTACATCTCTCTGACCTGGGCAGTGCAGTGGGAATGGGGCCTTTCCTGGCATTGCTGCCAGCCAACTCTTCCCACCCACAAAACCTCTGCCAGACCAATCTCCTGCATGTTCTGGTTTCTAGTGGCATCCTCTTTGCCCTCTACAACTTCAACAACTGTGCTGAAGAAAGCCTGGGATGCTTTGTCTGTCAGTCAAAACCACACACAGTTATGCCCCTACCTGCTGTTTCAACCTTACACCTACAGAAACTCTTTGTTCCAGTCAAATGCAGTTTGGTCTGGGCAGTTCAAAGAGTACTGGACCAGGAGTCAGAGGAAGTAAGTCCCTGTTCCACCCTGCCTTCTCCTAGCTATGCAGCAAGTCCTCTTGTCTGAAAACAAAAAAACCGAAGTGCATCTGCCGAGCTAAACAGACAGGACCGTACAAGTATTTGCTTGGAGAGGTTTTGCAAATGAAAGCTACTGTATACAAGCAAAGAATTATTCTCACGGTATCTCCAGATGTCTGCCACGTGAACTCCTTCCCTTCATCTTCTACTTTCATTTGGAGGAATGACTAGACACGCCCTCACCCCCTCAAGCCTGATCTTCTCTGAATAGCTTATTTTGATCACTGGGAACCCTCATGGCTTCCACCATCATAATCGGTTAATAAAAATGCAGCAAGTTCACCTTCATTTATACTGCAGCTTATCTTTTCACATGCTGCCCAAATAAATCCATCACAGAGTGCCCACAGGCTAGCACTGCACCATGCACACATAACCCAGGTGTTCAGTGAAGGAACACGGCAGGAGATTAGTTTTCTACTCTTTATTACAAAATGAATGCCATTTAAATAGCCTTCAGAGAGTCAAATATGGGTTTACTTGGGATATCACGCAAAGAGATGCTTTACGTGTTTCAAACAAGTATCTGTGGGTTCCTGAGGCTGCATCTCTCTGACAGTCTGGATGGTAACCTGGCTTGGGTACCTGTAGCACTTGACCATCTCTTCTGCTTCCTGATTAAGTGCTGATGTTTATTTTTCCACATCTCCTTTCTAGATGTAGTTTTCCTTCAACCTCCCAGTCTAAAGTGGGAGCACCTTTTATGCAGGCAAATGGTGATTTTCAAAATTACTTGCACTGGGGACATTCCATTGGATCAGTCTGTGTTCTTACCATCTGGTATTCTGTGCTGAGCAGAAAGCTTGCTGGGCTTTAATTTGTTTGTGTTTGGGGTGGATTCTGGAGATATTTATATCAAGAAGGATTTTAAATCCTGGTTTCCAGAAAGAATGAGCGGTTGCTCTTAAGTAGCCAAAAGCAGCAGGTTTTATGTGGTATGTAAAGGAGAAGATAAAGTTAGAGAAAAGGTAAGATAGGAAAAATTGTGATGCTCAGAAAAAAGTTCTGTGATTATTCTGCTCTGTTCCTGGAACTGAGAGAGAACACTAGAACCACTTCAACCACGGAGTCTGCTGGGTCAAGATTCCCCGGAAGGGCATGCTGCTCTGCAAGTTCCTCCCCACATGCACGACACCTCCTTCTAGCTTCCACTGGAGGCTCCTCAAACCTGCAGCCTCAGGAGGACAGGGCCTGCTTCTATTCACTCACTGTCCTCAGTGAGGGAGCAAGGACCTCCCGTGTAATTGGCACCCCACAAACGCCTACAAACACACAGGCAGGCATGGGGTGTCCTGGCATGTTTCTAATAAGAGTTTTCATTTGCTCTGTTTATTATTTTCATGAGTTGAGACAATGGTGAACCTCCCTTATACCCATTACTCAGATTTAACAATGATCAAGACTTTGTCACATTTGCTTCATCACTATTTCTTCATGTATGTATGTGTGTGTGTGAAGCATTTTAAGCAAATCCCAGACATGATGTTATTTTAGTGGTATCTCAAAAAAACTTTTTTTTTAATATGACACATTTGCTAATATAACAATGCCTTTATTATACCCACTGGAATTAGCAATAATTCCATAGTGCTTTTTGTCTCCAGCCTGTGTACTGAATTTCTCCAAATGATTTTAAAATGCTTGTTTTTAAAGTTAGATTATAAGATTTAAAATTAAAAAAAAATTGGGCCTCCCTGGTGGCGCAGTGGGTTAAGCAACGCACTATGAAGCAAACCGCAGCTACTGCAGCACGAGTTCGATCCCTGCCAGCAGCCAGGGGGGGAACCCACATGGCGAAGCAGACCTCTCCTGCTGTGCCCGCTGCTCCCCTCAGCAGTGTACTTCCATTGATCTGCCTGTTCTGCTCTCCGCTCTGTCTGTGGTGAATCCTCTCACCCCCCACACCTCTGGCCTGTACCCCAGTGCTTGTGTGCATGAATAAATAAATCTTTAAAAAAAAATTAATAAGGACTGGCCATTCCTTAAGGAATTTCTGAGATTTCTACTAGCTAGCCCCTATATCATTAGATAAAATAGGTGAATATTAAAACTCAGTGTTTAGTTGAAGGGACTAAAACAAAGAAAAAATACATACTTTCTCCTCTACCTGAAACGTTTTGATGATAAAAATTTAAATCATTATCTAAAAGTTATTTTGCCCTATTTTTCATTATTAGTATTCTTCATTTCTAAACTCTAACATCCATACTATTTGACCTTTATATCATTCACACACATAGTATGTATGAGTATACATAACATGTTTGTATTCTTACACATGTACAGAGCTATATACACATGTGTACACCTACAATAGACATGTGTATATGAATTTGGCATTGTGATATCAAACAGCTGAGGTTCTTTCATATCTGGAAAACTTTCATTTCATTTCTTGCCTACCTCCCCCAAAGAAGTGAAAAAGATAAGGGAGGTCTTAGACAAAGATCTTAATTTCATACACTTGGTCTTCAGGAAATGCAAAGAAAGAAGATAGAGTAAAGCAAGTGTAGGCATTTCCCTTGGGAAATGCAAGTCTGCCCTCAGAGTTCACTTGGGGCTGTGAACCTCTGGACCCCTGGCCCCCATCTGCCCTATAACCCTAAGGGCACAAGCGCTGATATGGAAACTATAGGCTAGACTTCTGCAAGGTCCTTATTCTGAAAGAGGGCAATTCTGTGCCTATTTTCTAATTTGGGGACTGGTATTTTTCCCTCTTTGTGACTGGAACCATAAAAATAGAATGTCATTTAGATCCTGACT
This sequence comes from Galemys pyrenaicus, assembly GCA_019455555.1. NCBI lineage: Eukaryota > Metazoa > Chordata > Mammalia > Eulipotyphla > Talpidae > Galemys > Galemys pyrenaicus. The sequence goes on along the minus strand of JAGFMF010011839.1, from coordinate 526,712 downwards.
ATATAACAGCACTTGAAAAGAGATTTAAGGGGGAGGGGAATTTGCCTAAGCCTTAAGAATACATCAAGCTCTTAAGGAAGTAGATTGTGCCATGTTTGAAGATGCAAAGATAATCGCTGTGCTGGGAACCGTCTTGAGGGGGGAGGAAGCCGAACAACAAGAGGAAAGCAGCGTTTGCTCCTGATTTCGCACAGGAAACCCACAGCACCTCCTGCCAAAGGGAGATAAGAAAGCTCCCATGCACTATTCTGAACAAGGCCGCGTTATCAGCTCCAGCGCCTCTCCGTGGAGCAAGGGCCTCTTGGCCCTTTCCTAACGAGCTCGAGGACTCCTACCTCCATTTGCATACAGCATGCCAAGTACAATAGCATGGAGGTATTTATAACAATTGAGAGGAAAAAAAAGTTTCCGGGGTAAGAGTGTACTCCATGTCATCTCCGTCAATTGCCCTGCAGTTGAAACAAATTAGTTTTGGACCAGGGATTAATATAAATAAATTAACAGAAAGCAGCCAATTATGTTTCCAACACACGGAGCTGAGCCCCTGCATGTGACACTATCAGTCTGTTTAACTCCAAGTCAAGTCCTCTGTGGGGCTCTGCCATCTGGTCTACGTTACTGGGATTCTTCTCTTCCACAAATGAGAAACTACCACCCGCCATAGATGGAGATGACATTACTGACCTACATGCTTTGGGTTGATTTTCCTAGAGTGGTGATGGATTTGCTCTGTTCCCTTTACACTCATAAATATTTGGCTCCTCGGGCCTCCCTGGTGGCGCAGTGGGTTAAGCAACGCACTATGAAGCAAACCGCAACCACTGCAGCACGAGTTTGATCCCTGCTGCCGGCCAGAGAGGGGACCCACATGGTGCAGCAGACCTCTCCTGCTGTGCCCGCTGCTCCCCTCAGCAGTGTACTTCCATTGATCTGCCTGTTCTGCTCCCCGCTTTGTCTGTAGTGAATCCTCTCGCCCCCCACACCTCTGGCCTGTACCCCAGTGCTTGTATGCATAAATAAATAAATCTTTAAAAAAAAAAAAAAGAAATATTTGGCTCCTCTTTGACCCAAGACAGATGAAGGTAACCCAGGGCCAAAGTAAAAGACAAAACCAACACAGTCAAATCTACAATCTACAATGTTGACTACTGGTTCCCATAAGGAAGCTAAGCAGCCATACCATAGATTATAACAATTACAATGTACACCATACATTATACATATACTCTGCTATCTGCTTTGTGCCGGGTGCTGTGCTAAGTGATTCACATACACACGCTCATCAGCTGAATAATAGCTTAAAAGTACTACCATGCCCCATCATTTGATGAATACAGAAATTGAGGATTAGAGATTAAGTAAAATAGTCAAGGACAACTAGTTAGTAAGTAGCAGAGGCAAGGCAGAATTTGTAGACAGTCTGGTTCTTTCCAGAATCTGCACACTTGATCCTTCACCAGACAGAATACAGCATCCATAATGTGATAGCATCATAGAACCAGACACTATGAAACTTCGAAGCTTCTTTATGTATGGGAAAAAGGCTTCTACATCTTCATTGCACAATTCCCTTACTCCAGCTGGGGACGATGTCTTTTTTTTTCTCTGCCCCTATTGTATGACATGTTCATCTTCCAAAATCAAGCTACTGTCTTTGCATGCAACAATATAGCAGTCTGTGAACAGTGCTGTTACAGTTCATGTTAGAGCTCACTTTGTCACGGACAGTTTGTGAAGTCGGTTGCCATTCACCTTTATAAATCCCACACAGGAAATCAAGGGACAGTGTGAGACCCCAAAGGTCCCCTTTGTGTTCCTCTAGGCTTCTTCTTAAGTGCTGGCTTTGAACAGTTCTCTTTTTCAGACTTTTTTTTTTTTTTTCCATTCCTCTTGCCTTTCTTTCCCTTCCCCCCACCTAGCATGCCACGCTAGCTCTTTCTTCAGTAAAGGCTGTAGGAGGATCAACTGTGCAGAGTCAGAAAGCAGATCCAGCTGGGGGAGCTTTAGCCCCTGATATTGGCACCTGTTTTCTTTGAAGTGTTCCTTCTTGTGTGAAGTGACAAACTGAAGAGCTGGGTGACGTGGTTCAACCTTCAACATTTTTAGAAACTGCCCATCGGCGTAGAGCCTGTAATGGTATCCCCAAGATCCCTATATTTAACCAGCATAAAATTTTCAAGTTGTAAATGATTTCTAGCTAGTTTAATAACCACCCCCATTCTAGAAGCTCCATGCCACACTTTGAGTCCGAAAGATATCTGTTCTTTAGGGTCTCCTTTCAGCCTATAATAAATAATATTAGGTTGACTTTTCTTGAGAAATCTCTGTTGTACTTACTTCCAGCCTGCTGCAGGAAAACCAGACTTTACTAAGTGGTGGTGGCTACTCATGTGCAAGGCCTGGACAGGAGCTGGATATCTGTAACCCTGACTAATTCCCGGCCACCCGATGAAGCAGGTACTATGATACCCATTTCACAAATCCTTTTATCAATAAGGAAGCAGAGACTCCAGAACACCAAATACTTTTCTCAGATTCACAGAGAGAGCAGCTCATCTGGGATCAGAACCCAGATAGTCCTAACTTCCCTCCACACCAGAGTTCAATCCACCACACAAGGAATTTTGATCCTCAGGAATCTCCCCAAAACTTCACCACTATGCTGCACAGATAGAATCTATCTGAGTCACAAGGTGAAAGCTCTGGAATCCTCTGAATCAAACTGGAACAAAATTAGACCAAGAGAATGAAATACTAGCTTTCAGAAGAGTGAGGAATACTTTGAAATTACATTTTGGACACACAATTCTGGTTTTTTTAGTCACAAAAATGATTTGATGCTTAAATTATAGAAACTCCTAGTTTTCTGCTGGCTGATGAATTTTATCACTTTAAAAAATCTTGCAACAAAATTAAAAAATCTAACTTTATCAAATCTTTTTCTTTGCCTAATAACTTACTTTTGTCTGCATGATTCCTGGACTTGTCTGGCATGAAGCTGGCCTATTTTATTAAGAACTCCCACACATTTATAGCAGGCAGTCAACTTTAAAGAGGCCTCTATAGAGGTGTGAGGGTATGCTGTGGTGAGCTGAGCACCCCAAACCCCAATGACTATTTAAGCCTGAGCTATTGCTTAAGAATGACTGTATATACCAATTTATAATTAAAGCACATTTAACTGGAGCGGGGGGTGGTGCAAAGTGAGAAAGAGCCTCCAGAATGCTCTGCAAAGTCCTGAAACAGAAAATAATCTGCTCATCTCTCTTTTTTCCTCTTTTTGGATGGTGAAATCTGCGGACTTCTGTGGCTCTGCTTATCTATTTAATGAGATTTGACTGCACGTGCTAACCGTGATTAGAATCTATTTGTAAAGAGTACTGAATCATAGCAAGTTAGGAAACAAAGGGACAGAGTAGCAATAAAGAGCAAATCGAGACTGTAAACGTCTTTTAAAAAAATGGAGAAGAAAAAAAGACCACCTGGACCTCTGCCAGAGGGCACGGCCATCGCGGGTCCCCATTATGGCGCACCATCCTGCAGAAGTCCCTGATGTAAACTTTCCCTGCTGCAGTGGGTGTAGTGGCAAAACATCAGATTAACAGAATCTGCAAACACTATCTTTTCCCCTCCTCTCACATTCTCTTAAAACAAATATAACAATTTAGGAGAGAGGATGCTGGCAGAGTTGGAAGGAATGTTTAGACAGAGTGGTTCCTACTCCTTTTGCTCCTGGAAAAGGGCCTGGGCATTGGGGCAGTTACGGGTCAGGTTGGGAGGACTACAGGAGTGATTTTCTTGTTGAGTCAGAGACCTTGTGACACCTTGGAACCCACCTTCTTTTCTGAATGGAGAGGGCGGCGAGGAGAAGGCTTTCAGGGATTGCAGGGTCTGGGGTGGCTCTTTGGACAATGGTGGAGGTGATCCAGCATTCGGGACACCTCTGTTTAGATAAGAGCCTTTCCGTGAGTGTCTTGGCCTGTTCTGCTTCCTGCTCTCTAGGGCCCCGGGGTCCATTCACACTCAGAATGTCTTCCCAGCCTTCCTTCCTCTTCTCTCTCCTGCCTCCATCCACCATGAGTGCCATCCCCTACCCTGTCCCCACTCTGACTCAGAAACTCTTTCACAGAATCTGAGCCAGGACCTGGGCATCCTTAGGACCTTACACCTGGGTGACAGGATGGGAGAAGAGCTAGAAAGGTGGAGACCTGCTTGGCTGCACCAGATATGGTTTTCAAAGAAAGTGTTTTGTTGATTTTTCCTCTTTGTGAAATGATCAAGCCAAGGAAGGGTGATTCAATAAATCAAAAATCTTTAGGGAAATGTTAGAAGTGCCTATAAATAATTTCCTTTATTCTTACACATTCAAGGCATCTTAAGGTAGTAATACCAATCACTCAATGAAGAATATTTTAAGCTGTTTTTACATTTTGTTATCTTAAAAAGGAAGAGAGTAGTTTACTTGTTTTATAGCTGTCAACCCTGAGACTTCCAAAAGACCTTTGGGGCAGGAGTGGGAGTCACAATGTAGCATATAAACCACATAAATTCTAGAGCTAGTCAGACCCGAGATCAAATCAAGTTGTTGTAACCTTCTAGTTTTATAAGCCTGGACAGCAAAAGTCCAGCTGTAAGCAACACCATTACAGAAGGTTTCAGTAGTTTTTCAATCTCTTCAAAGTTCTGCTTTGGTGTTATGCCATTGAACAACATCGAGGCACCTTTGAAAGGCCAGTCCTGTGACACTGCTGAAGTAGAAACACGACCTGAGGAGTGGTCTATTGCAGCCCACAGTATGAGTGGAAGAAATCATCTTTCTTGGATCTCAGTTTCTGAAAGGCAATCTTCCTCTGGGTTTGTTTTTATCTTATGGGTTCCTTACTCTTGCAAATGTCAATTTCATTTATCTTTCTCTCTCTTGACAACTAGAAAGCAAAGCATGTGGACCTATCTCCTTATTAGTCCTATCCCATATTCTCTTTTCATCCAGACTTGCTCAATATTTTATTCTACTTTTTGTGAATCTCCTTGAATTCTTTGGGAAAGGATAATTGTCCTAAGTATCACCAAGAAGCAACTCTATATCACTATCTAGTTTTATTATAGGGGTTAAAAGACAAACAGAGGGAATAATTTTTCAGAAGATCCTTTTCAAAAATTTAAATAATAAAGAAGATCTTTTGTGTCAGCAAATATTAGGTGACTATTAAATGAGTTAATCTGTGTAAGACTGGCATAGTGCCTGTCACATATTTTATTATCTGACTAGATTTAAAGCTACTTAAGAGCAGGGACTATGTCTTACTCACCATTATAACCTCAGTGCTTCTCCCCACCACCTGGTGAGTAGAAGAACACAACGTCTCTCATGCAGTGGACAGCCTGGTAAAGAGAAGGAGTCCTGATAATGGTCTGCCTAGCTGTGGACTCAACCTCATGTCAGATGTCAACCATGCCATCCATCACTCACCTCAAATGTGCTGAAAAAAAGGGGCACTAGTGACCCTCAAATGACCTCACACATATCCCCTCACTGAAGTACTATGTCACCACCATTGGTGCCTGTCCACTCACACTGTGGAATACTAATGAAGACAGAGGATCTTGATAAACTAGCCATGGCAGTATCAGCGTCTGACAAACAGATAGCCATGGACCGTTTCAACTTAGGCATGAAGCTGATGATGGAGTAGTATCTTCTGGATTAATGGAAATTAGAAAACTAAATATCAATAGCATTTTTTTTCTTCAAGGGTAGGCAAAAATATTTGCTCATAATTATTAGTATCATTTGATTAATATAAATATATTAGTGACCAAATATCCCATTGAAGAAGTAATTAAATTGTGCCCTCTGAAAGAAGAGCAAGATTTATTTACTTCTGCTATTATGGAACTTTACTTTCATTAAATAACCAAGTCAAATATGTGGGATAAAACTGAGCACAAGCAAATCAAATGTCAAATGCTACTAACCACTGGACAAGACCAGTGAGCATTTGGGAATATTGTAATGTGGCATTGTTTCTTTCAAGTTGGCAATGTTAAGGTCACATATCCATTCCCAAAGAATTTATGCTGGTTCACAAAACAGCAAATCTGTATGAAAGGAACCAAATGGGGTAAGACCAGCACAGAAGTAGCAGAGTTAGAATTCAAAGTGCATGTAGATCCAGGATGTTACAATTCCTTTAATTTCCTAAATGATGTAAGATGTCTACTGTTTTTGGCCTCATCTTAGCCTCTTTGGAGTTAGTCACTATAGTCAGAAGACCTGTCCTAAGGTAGAAGTATGTTTCCCAGGAAAACATTAACTAAACAGCATGGGTTGTTTTGTCAGATTATTGTCAACTTTAACAGGATACTGGTGTGTATATGATGCCACTTCAGAGGGAAGTTGCTTTGTAGTAGGAAGCCCACAAGCAACCTAAAAATACTGAACAACTTCCATCAGACAATCCCCAGCACTTGCATGTGTCAAACACTGGGCCAGTACTTCATATCATCATCTCCCTCAACTCCCCCAAATCTTACCATGTCAGTGCTAAGATCTATTGGGCAGATCGGAAAACTCAGACCCAGGGTTTATTTTATCCAGATTCACATAGCCGGTAGATGGTAGGAGGTGGCAGAGTCAGGATTCAGGCTCCAGAGACCATAATCTTAAACTCCAGACTGATTGTCTTCCTGCTTTCTAATAACTTTTACGATTGACTCTTGAGTCCTAACATAAGCATCTCAAAATACACTTTCTTTCTAGATCATGAACTTCTGACCAACAATTTCTCATAATTTGCTTCCTAAATAGTTGTTACAGAACCAGCTCCAGTAGTGACATATGAAGTGTCTATGGGTGATGTGCTAGAAGAACACACATTTACAGTCTGACTTGTCAACCAGGACTGGTTTTCAATAACTTCTTGAACTTTTGATACCTCATCTAAAAAAAGGTTATAATCATAATGTCTGCCTCATAAAACATATAGAAAGCACATATTAACCACTTAAACATCATACAGATACTTTCTTAATAAATTTCAGTGTCAAAGAAAATACAAATAGAAATCCTAGGCCATAGAGCTTTCTAGTCATCATCTTCTACTTGGCTCAAAGTAGTTTCCAAGTGCTCATTTTTTCTTTCCTCACCTTACTCATAAGACTAACTTCAAAGACTTCAAAGACTCATACTCACAGGGCAGATCTCTCAGTCATTGGTAATCTTATGTAATTTTTAATGATGAAAACAAATCATATCAAATATTAAAAGCAATGGAAATGGAATAATATGTACCTCTATAACTAAGAAAGCATGAGTGGAATGTTAAGTTCTTGGATTCCAAGACCTTGATCTTCTGACATGAAGGGCAGAGTTTCAGGGACATAGTACATATAACACATACTAAAGAGATGCCACAGGAATAAGACGACCAAGAACAAGTCTATAAAAGTCCATCAGTCTAGAAGAGTGACAGGGGGGTCCTAGGTCAATAGACAGGCCAACACTAAGACATTAGCCAGAGAAGGTGGGCTAAACTAGACCCATTCAAGAATTCTCTCAGTCCAAACTTACCTTTCCAATGTTGGTTTTCATTTTGTCTCAACCCAAATCTATTAATCCTAATCTTCAAGCTTGTTCTCTTTAACTCCTCAACCCATTGCTCTCCCCATGTCATCAATCACATCCTCTCCCTTTCCATTTGATATACCTATATCTACCCATCATCTTTATAATCAGATTCCGCTCTCCATAGTGCTTCCTCTACAGTACTCACCACCCACTGCCCATTGATTCATTTCATTCAGTTATTCAACCATATTATAAGCATCTCCCATGGAGATAATACAATGTTATGGTGGTAATAAGAATAATGAGGAATAATAAACAGGAAATTAGAGATTGCATCTGTCTACCCTTGGGCTTGCCATTAACTAGCAGAGGATGAAGAACAATTATTTATCTATGAGCCTCAGTTTCTTATCTACAAAAAACTTGTTTTTAATCTATAAAATTCCTTAATGTTATGTGAATTAGTCATTCAAAATAACTAGATCAAGGCAGGCTGAGGCTGCAGTTTGTAACCTATATGACCCTACTTCATTTATCCATTGACTTTATGGGTAATTCTTATTTTCACCTTCATTTTTATCTTTCAGCTCCTCCTTCTTTATCTCCCTTAATTATTCTCCCAGTCTCCTTTCCTTTGCCTAGCCATTCACGAAGTTTGTGAGAGCCACTGATGGTTGAATGCTTGCTAAATCCTGATCCAGAACATTAATCCCAACAGTAAGTGAGAAATTAGATTTCCCTACAAAAGATCAAATACACCTGCCTGGTGAAAAAGTCACTGAGGTACAGCACTACTGAGGGAAAGAGCCATCATAAATGGGCCCACTAACATTGGACTTACTACCTTCCCAAGGTTGGTCTTACTTAGAACTGCTCACTAGGATTTATACCTCTTTACAGGGTCTACTCCCACCTGCACACTTGTGGCCTGAATCAGCTGTAGGTCATCACTGTTTCCCAAAGTTATCTGTCTGAAATTCGTCTAATTGCTACTATACTCTTTCTGTTTTCCTCTCTCACCCACAGTTCAACTAACTCGACAGGTGGACTTTGGGGGTCATTGTGACAAGAGAAAACTCTGCAGGTTAGACCAGTGCTCTCTCAAACTTTTCCCCTCTAGGACGTCTGCTCCTTCCTCTGGGAATCCACCAGGATCGCCACTAAGGAGTCCTATGAGACGCCAATGCATAGCAACCTTCTAAGACGTCAATCACTTTAGCCCATTTTATTCCATGATCTGAAACACCTGAGAAATAGCTTTCTGAGTTTCAGTTTCCTTATGAGAGAATTATGCCTATTATGTAGAATTGTACAGATGAGAGATAATGTATATGAAGGGATGAACACAGACTTGGCACTAGAAAGGGCTCATTATAGCTGTTATCATTATGAAAGTATGAAGAACCAAATTCCAGGGACCTGAAGCTCTTTATAAGGTACTACCAAGGGCCACAGTCTAAATCCACATACATTCCCATCATCTAAATTCACCAGCTTCTGCTTTTTCATGTACCAAGACTGTGAGGTTACATTAAAGCGACAGGCTTGAGCCCTTATTCTTGAGCCCTCAAGAATCTACTAAGTCAATGGAGATAAAACTGAAATATAACCAAGAACAGGCACGTGTTTTACAAGTGACCTGTCCTATTTATTTATCATCTCAGGCTCTTATATCAGGACATCTGTTTCTATATTTAGAAATGAAAATGTCTGTTCAATTTTTTAAAATTTGTGACTGTGACCAAAGAAAAGTAGAGAACTTCTATGACTCTTCTTAAGGAATCTTCCCAAATCATGTCACCAGCCTCTAGTATTCCTATTGTGAAGAAGCTGTTTTGAATCTTGCTTAAAAGATCCCCATATAAACCATTCAGGGTAGGTTTACTAGGATCCAGCCTTTTGGTTTAATTTAAACACATAATGAAATGGTTGATAGCAATTACAAGTGACAGTTAACTCATTACAAACAATTATTCAGGGCCTCCCTGGTGGCGCAGTGGGTTAAGCAACGCACTATGAAGCAAACCGCAGCCACTGCAGCACAAGTTCGATCCCTGCTGCCGGCCAGGGGAGGGACCCACATGGTGC
>JAGFMF010011839.1:488884-517007 GCA_019455555.1 Galemys pyrenaicus | reverse complement strand
TTGATCTGCCTGTTCTGCTCCCTGCTCTCTGTGGTGAATCCTCTCACCCCCCACACCTCTGGCCTGTACCCCAGTGCTTGTATGCATAAATAAATAAATCTTAAAAAAAAAAAACAAACAAACAATTATTCATCTGATTCACTATATTACTAGGAAGAGCTGGGGAAAGTGGCAAAGCTGAGAAAGTGGCAAACAAGCATTTGGCAGATGAACTTGTACTCTGTTCTCAGGACTTTGTATGAAATATTAATAAGGGCTGTTGTTCTAACATTCACACTGGGCAGCAGGCACTTTCTCATCCAGTAATTATATAACAGAAAGCAAGAAGTTTCTCATTAGTGAGTGAACATTCACTTTTGGCTTGGGATGAAAGCCTCCTGTAGAAGATGGCCAGATTTATTCAGTTGTTTGTTCAAGTTCAAAGTCCAGCAAAGTGGTCTTTGGTAAAGTGGTCTTCTTTAAAGTCCCATTTAGAGTCAAGGTTCAATTTGTGCAAAATTAACATTCCCTGTAGCACAACTGGCTTGAGTTTGCATATCCATACGTCCACCGCACAGACTATACGTGGAGACACATGATACAAACTGCATGTGATAAGAGCAGTGTAATCAATATTGAAATACCAGGTAAGTGATCACATTCTTCACAAAAAAGAGGTCTCTCCTCCAACATCTGCCCAACATTTAGCTCCCAGGAAACGTTGACTTTTTCAATGTTTAAATATAGTGAAAAATTATCACTTTGTAGATAGGTAATAGAATATGGACATAAAACTGTTTCGATAAAAAAATAATTGACATTACTGCTGGCAGTCAATTAAATTTGGGTCCTTGAGTACATTTCTAATGAACTACCACTACCAATTGTTGTTTTTATCCTGTTAATTTTCCAAACCCCAGTGATGCACAAAACTATGTTTCTCCCTAACACATCCCTAATGATTCAGGCTTTTCTTTCTTTGCCAATTTGCTGATATAAACAATAGAGAAATGCAATTAGGCAATCCCTTCTCAAAGTACATAAAAACCCTGGATTTCCCTTATTTTGTAGGCCACTCCCTTCTCTGCAAAAACAAACACACAAACAACAAACTACACAAACAAACAAACAACCAGCAAACTGCACTTATTCCTAGGTTGGCCAGCTCTTTCTAGAGTCCCTGGTATTACTTTATTGATGGGACAGATTAAGAGTGTTTCAGAAAAGGGACATCAAATTGTCACTGAGAATAGACAGGGACTGTTGTTTGCTATTAAACTTCTAAAGCATGTAATTATGTGAAACTCCAGATATGACCTAGTTTAGAGGTTTGGAAGCAGTTTCTTGAGATTCCATGCATATCTGTTAGGATTTTCTTTAAAAGGTTACCAACTTCCATACGTTGAGAACCCAGCTACATTTTTCATATCCTGAAAGGGCTCACGGGCAAAAGACCAAATAAAGAATTGGATTTAGGGCTAACTGGGCAAAGAATGATTACGGGCTGGACCAAGTCTGACAAGGAGTTCCAGGTTGGCACTGAAATATAATTGTCACCAATGGTGGATTTGCTGCAGCACTTTTTTCTTACTGGGAAATTACTAACAGAATTATTGAGTCATTTCTATACCATAGAACATCATTGCATGTCATACGTTTCTTACTATTCTATTTTCATAAGTTAAATTTTTCTGCTAATTTGGCATGGGTTCTCTGAGCTAGTCCTCAGGTTAAATTGCTTTATAATTCATAAGGATAATTCATATCAGAGTGCAACAATTAAGAAAGTATTGCAATTGTTTTGGAAAGAAGAAAATATAATTTTAAGTGATTTTCTCCTTTCACTCATTAATAGCTATGTATTATAGGAAAGGAGAAGCAGGCAGTTACCATTTACAGAAGGGGAAATCGAAACACAGATTAAATAACTGGCGAAGGTCACATAGAAGTCAGGGATTGTGCCAAGAATAGAACCCATTTCCTTGATTCCCAAGTCTCTGTATATGATGCATATGTCATCACCAAATGTTTGAGCTTATATAATTAAAACATACGTGCTAACAAAGTGTACCTTTATGTTTTGCACAGTGATGAATAATTTGTAAATATTTGTGTGGTGAATAGTTTGTCAAAAGTACTAAATGTACTGAATACCAGTGATGCGAAAAGTGTCTCTGTAAGATAAGAGCAATATTCGTGCAGTGTAGGTGCCAGAAATTTCTCTACATGTTCTGGTTGATTATTACAGACCTCATATGCCACAAATAAACTGGAGAGGTAATATTTACAAAATTTCACTTCAGCTGACCGCATTCCCAAACCATAGTTTGTTAGCACTACTCATGTCTAACTTTATAGTGTTCTGTCACTCATAATTGTTATTTTCTAAGTAATTAGCTCTATTTCTAAATAGAATTGAAATTTTACAGTTTTGCTGTTAAAACACTTACAGTATCTATAAGAAGCTATGTAATTCCATCAAAATTCAACTCTAATAAATCCAAATCTAATAGCTTAAATCATTTACTTTTCAGTTAGCTGTATCTTAGATTAGCAAAAATATCAAGTTCTTAACTAAGGGAGTCCATAAATATGAAGACCAATTCCCAAATTAGCAAAGTAATATAGAATTTCAGTAGATCTCTTTCTTTTGGTTTAAATATCCATAATGTAAGTAGGGTGTAAGTCTGTAAGTTCTCCATGTCTCTATTCTTAGAAAATGACACTCTGATGAGAAATCAGACATTTGTAGAAAAGCTACTTCTCAGAAATTCCCTAACTCACTGATAACGTTCACTGTTGGAATAATATCCCCTGAGCAAAGATTAACACACAAGATGAAGAAAAATCAGCATTGCAGGAAGAATCTAGAAAACCATATAGCCACTTCTATCTGGTTGTGCTAGAATTAAGACTTGTTTACTTCTTAAACTTTTTTTTTTTTTTAAATTACAATCCTCCCAAAGATGTAATGAAGGGCTGGCTGAACCTTGGAAGATAAAGAAGGGCTTTACTTAGGGGCAGAAAATAGGTGGAAGCACATTTCAGAGTGGTGGAAAAGCATGAGCAAAGTCTGTGCAAGGTTGTGATCATGAGTAGGTGAGCTCTCAGATCACATCAACATACACAGTGAGAAATGGGAGGAGCGGAGTAACCGATACAGTGGCATAGCTAATGTCTTGGTGGGGGTTTCAACTGAAAAATAAGACAGTTGTTTCCAATAACAGTTCCCAGAATGACCTTATTTTGTCCCCATGCTCCCAAAACTGTTAAAAGAAATTATGAAACAGAAATGGTATATTCAGCAAGAAAGAAGAGTAACTATTGCCTACCTCTTCCCAAGGAAGGGAAAGTTTTTTTCTTAAGTATACTACACGTATGCATAATTAACAAAATAAGTTTAAATATATATATTACATGTTCCATCTGTAAACTCCCATCTGTGTACACTGAATAATTTTGAGTTTAGGTGTCAAAAAATATTTCGAGAAATGAATTATCCCTACCTTGCTTTGGAATGAGTGTGGTTACAGGGATGCCAGGACCACTCGATTGTAGGCTGAGGGATACCATAAATGGTGCAAGTGAGGATTTGTCTGCTGCCCAGTGGGTAAAGAGTCGGGTCTGGAAATGATGACACAGCCTTTTCGTAAATCTGGGGTTTCACTGGAAAAGAGATGAAGAACAGGATCGAAGTCAAGGGCTGTTCCAATGACTTCTGCCACAGCATAAAGGACCACATCCTCACAGGCATTGATGTCAGGGAAAAGTCCTCAAATTTGTCATTTTAATGATTTTTTTTTTTTTTAAAATAAGAGTGTGGGCCCTCCCTGGTGGCGCAGTGGGTTAAGCAACTGCACTATGAAGCAAACTGCAGCCACTGCAGCACGAGTTCGATCCCTGCCACCGACCAGGGAGGGGACCCACATGGCGTAGCAGACTTCTCCTGCCTCCCCCGCTGCTCCCCTCAGCAGTGTACTTCCGTTGATCTGCCTCTTCTGCTCCCCACTCTGTCTAGTGGATTCTCTCACCCCCCACACCTCTGGCCTGTACCCCAGCTCTTGTATGTATAAATAAATAAATCTTTAAAAAAATTAAAAAAATAAAAAATAAGAGTGTTTTGGGCCTCCCCTGGTGGCGCAGTGGGTTAAGCAACGCACTACGAAGCAAATCGCAGCCACTGCAGCACGAGTTCGATCCCTGCTGCCGGCCAGGGTGGGGACCCACATGGTGTGGCAGACCTCTCCTGCTGTGCCCGCTGCTCCTCTCAGCAGTGTACTTTTGTTGATCTGCCTGTTCTGCTCCCCGTTCTCTGTGGTGAATCCTCTCACCCCCCTACACCTCTGGCCTGTACCCCAGTGCTTGTGTGCATGAATAAATAAATCTTTAAAAAAAAAAAAAATAAGAGTGTTTTGAGAACATTAAAACATAGATTCCGTTGTATGATTTTTATGATTACAATGATAAAACATCATATTGCTTAAGGAAGACCATAAGGAGACTTAACATAGTAATTGTGGAGGTATTAATTATGGTTTTTAAAATTTTCTCATCTTTAATGTTGTTATACTGATGTTTGACTTACAAATGATCATTAATTCTATTCAGAACTAGAGGTATGTATGGTTAACTTACCATTTACAATTAGAGTGGTGGTGAGGTTTTTAAACACATTGGATTGCTTTATGCCCAGCAGGATTGTATAATCCCCTGCGTCTTCTGCAGTTACATCTTTGATAATTAATGAATAGCCATGAACCAAATAACGAGATTTTTCAGTTGTCGGTAACCCATCTTTTAACCTGAGGTTAAGAACATGATCAGTAAGTCATTCCACACACACTCTCAGATATCACTTCACAACACTGTCATTGAGGTCTGCGAACTTAGGTTTATAAATATTTCTGTGACCTTTGATTTTCAATGGTTATTTTAAAAATGGAGGCACTAAGTTTTCAATAAAGCCAGGTGTGATTTTTTAGACTTGGAAATACTTCATCTTTATTGCAAAGAGAAGAAGTGAGTTGAAGAAAGAAAGAAAAGTGTTGGTTTAATGTACCTACATGGATGTTGGTCGCTAAGTATTAACCCAGAAGCTGATTTCTGTTTTTTAGAGTTTTCCATAAGGCTCCATCAGTAATCCAAGGGCCATTGTAAATCAGATCAACTAGATCACTTCTCCAGATAAAAACAAAAATAGACTTTCCTATTGTGGTCTCCTGTGGAGTTCTTGTTCATTGTATAAATGGTCCCACCCTTTCATAACTATAGTGAAATAAAGACTATCAAGATTTTTGCCCTTGAGGAAGACAGTTAAGGCATGAAACTCGCAAGCAAAGGAAATCAACTTAAGTTTTTAAAAACCTAACATATAAACCAACACTGAGACATCATGCAGCTGCATACAGAACTGGGAGGCTCAGAAGCTTGACCTGGCTTGCCATGGTAGGCCCCACGCTGACCCCTCTTTTTGATCCTTATTCCTCCAAATTTTCTGTTTCTTAAATATCTAAAATGCCTATGATTTCCATGGTTTCTCCAGTAAACTTTTTAGGTAATATAAAAAATAATCTTTTCAACTGTAATGGCACAGTTTAATTTTCTCTTTAATTCCCTACTAACTATTTGAGGAAACGGAAAACAAATACTACAGTCATATGATATTGAAAGCCAAATAAGCTCTGGCTGAGGAGATTCTAAAATGGCAGTGCTTCTATAATCTAGGATTGTTTTCCTAATCAGTTTTGTATCATACTCCTTTGTTTAAAATGTAATGACTCAAAACAAGGATATTGGTGCTTAAAAGTGATTTAACAAAATGGCTACAGATTATAAAAAGATAGCATTGTTTTACATCAGGTGCTGTGCTTAAAAAAAAAAAAACAACTTATGGAGTTTCTGAATATGCAATCATTGGCCAAAATAAACATAATTAATTCAAGTAGATTCATTCGTCCACCCCTGCAACTGAATAAGTCTTGCCTTATTAGTGTCTGTTTAATTTTAAAGCACGATCCAGCTGTATATGAGAATTATTTTCAGATACTAGAAGAATTATCATCCTCATTACAAGTGCCCACTTGTTCAGGGTTAATAAGCATGTCACATATTCAAGATGCTTCTAGTCACTGCCCAACATATTCCACCGCCCAATAAAGATATTAAAGTAATAGGGAGGTTTAGAGATACAAAACTTAAGTAAGAGTGAGGAAATGACTAAACTGAAATGAGCACCCAAAACAAGGCTGTTGGTAGGTAAACACAGGTAATCCCTACCTGAAATGTAGATAATGTACTAATGCAAAGTCACTTCAATAAAAAATCATTTTAGAAAAACCTTGCTCTATGCTGTTACTACACTCTTCCTGTCCTCTCTCTTACCACCAATTCCAGGTCCACACCAGAAATCAACACAGTTCTTAGCTCTCTACTACTTATCTGTGGAGCTAATCTCAATAATTTTTCAGGAATTCAAGTCGTTGGCATCCTGCATCTTCGTACTTACAAAGCATAGCTTAAACTGATAGGAAAATAAGTAGGGTCCTACCACACAACTTCGGGCGAGGGAAAAGCCTTCACTTTCATAGATACTCGGTAAGACTTCTTGCCAGCTATAGTTTCAAGCACCTGCTCTTTCCGATGTTTCACAGTGATGAATGCTTTATCTTTGAAAGGAGAAGTGATAAATACATTAGCAAAGACTATATGTATGTAAAACAACCAATTCACTGCCTCATTAATGAAGAGTGTGATCAATGAATAATTAACAGAGCTGAATTATGATTAAGTTTATCAATGAACCCAAATATCAAGTAATGGATATAATGATTTAAAAACCACCCTCACTGGTGAAATATTTCCAAATCAAATGGTTATATATCCTAGGACAGTAAAAATGGTGGCAGGGCAACAGAACATCTTAAATATCTTTATCACAATAATAAAAAAGTAGAAAGATATTTCTAAAACTCTACATGGCCAAGAGAAGTGACCCTCATGGGAAAAGGTTGCTCCAGGCCCCTAAAAAAACTAATTTGTCAATAAAAAAGTCAACTGGACAAAGTCAAAAGACGAACAAAGGCCACTGGTAGAATTACTTCTTTTTTTTGTTTTGTTTTTGTTTTTGTTTTTCCTTTCACTGGTAGAATTATAGTTGTTAAGGATTCTAAAGAGACTTAAGTATACACAGAATTTGTACATTGGGATTAAGCAGCAATATTATGATGTCATGAGGGTAAAACCAAGACAAATTAGTGTCCATTCTAAATAATTAATCATATTTTCATTTGTCTAAATCATAGTAGTACCTGAGAAATTTCCTCTAGCTAATAAAGGCAAATTTGATGACATTTTTCTGTTTTGTTTATATGGAAAACTAAATAAATAATTTCATAAAAAATTACGTGTGATGTAACAATTAATAACCACAATAACCCTTCAGGAAAAGACTCTGTCCAAGTCAAAAGTATTAAATTTAAAGAGCACCTAATGTGATTTGCTTTTTGGCAAGGGGGAGACAAGGACAAGTATAGTCATTTATAGTAACGTAACTCTTGCTAGAGAAAATTTACTTGCTTTATGAAACCCCCCCAGAATCACAATGACTAGAAAGCATAGCCCGAGCTGCTCACCATATATATGCACTGAAGTGTTCACAGATTTGAACGAGGGGCCGCTCTTCACATGACAAGTGTAAAGTCCCTTGTCTTTGTTCTGCACTTGGTCAATAATAAGTACGCTGTAGAATACATTGGTGTCAAAATTGCGTCGGTCAATTCGTTGCCTTATAGAAGCTCTCCTATTTGCCTGGAAAGAAAATGTATAATAAATGTAAAAGTAATAGCTGTTCATGTTTAAAGTTAAAGCACACCTCAAAAAAAAAAAGCATATCTCACATGGATATTTTATGCTAAGAACAAGCCCATCTAGAGCCAGATGTTTGGAAACTCTGTCTTTGTCTAGATGGGTAATGAATGAACAGGTGAAATAGTAGGCATATATATATATGTGTTTGTGTGTGTGTGTAGCTAATATATAGTAGCATATCTAGTATATGTAGTGGCATGTACAGTACATATATAATATATAGTAGCATATATAGTCCATATATAGCAGCAGTTCATTTTCTTCAAACAGATTTTCAGATATTCTTCTTACAGCAACCTGGTGAGAGCAGCATTATTATTATTACCCTTTTGCAGATGAAGAAACTGAAGCTGCAGATACCATGGCCACAGTAGGCTGGGAACTCAGATATTTTAGTATAAACTGAATGCCTTCCTTCAGGCACACACACCTCTAAAACAGTAACTGTTCTATAGGTATAGATATCACACACAAACACAGGTTAACAGTTATCTTTAACATCTGTGTTTCTCTCAGTCAATCACCATGTGTTTCCTTTGGCTCCCTTTCTAGAAATAAGGAAGAAGTAAGTTGTCCTGACTATACTTACTAAGGTACAGTAACGCTACTTTTGTTGTTTCACTATTTGAGCAAACCATGCCAATACCTGCTAAATTACACTGAGTGAGTGAATCTGGGGACGTCTAAAGCTACCAACACATTTAGCTAACACTTGGGGTTTCATCCCATGTTCACCCCAGGGGAGAACCAGGAGTGGTCTTGAGGACCAGTGATGGACTCCACCACAATGACCCACCTGTTCCTGGGTGAGAAAATGAGATCATATTGCCCTTTCCTCTAATTGTTCCTTCCTCTTTTTATTTTTGGCATTGCATTTTATAACACATAATATGTGTTATATCCCTCCTCACCAGGGGGCATGGAAAAAAGACTTTGGAAGTTGTCCAGAACTGATCTTTGGGTCTTGACCTTTGCTCTTCTCTGTACCACGTTTAACAAACTTCTACCCACCTGTCTTTTTACTGCCCTGTTGCAACAGACACTATGTTTTGGCCATGTTCTTCATTCTCAGTAGTAGGAACCAGATAGAGAAAAATGTCAATCATCACTTTCATATTCAAGCCATCCCCTAAAATAACAGACTGAGGAACTTTTTGCAACTTATTTTTGTAGGTATTATTTCCCCTCTCTTTTTGAGAACTCTTTCAAACTTTGAGTAACTGGTATTGTTTCTGTCTTGGAAAACAATTGATCCTGTGTCTCAGAACCACTTTCTCCAGTCCTGTGGCCATCAGCCACCTGTGGTTATTTCAATTAAAAGTAAGCAAAATTTTAAATTCAGTTCCTCAGCCAGTAGGTAGAGTCCAAGTGCCCATTAGCACATGTGGCAAGTGGTTACTGCATTAGACCTGGAGATAGAGAATATTTCCATCGCAGAAAATTCTAAAGCACGGCATCATTTTAAAATCTACTGGCAGCCAATAGACATATTCTTTGTACCTTTATTTTTGGTAACCACTCTAATGGGATGAGTGTTTCTTTTCTCCTGGCATTTGTAGAGAATATTTTGATTTCTATCAAAACTCAGAAAGTATTGCTCTATGTCATAACACTTTTATTTAATGAAACAATACCACCTTCCAGAAAATACTTTATGACTGATGATTTCTCAGTATGTCCCTACAGGGCACTTGTTATACCTTTTCTTCTTTCGCTAAGTTATTCTGTTTCCATGGCTAGACACAATGATGAGAAACAACACTAACTTGGGATGGATGCATTAATATTTCATACATAAATAAGTTAACATTTTGATTCATCTGAATGATATAACAAATGACTATCCAAGGGATATACTATATAAATCTTACTGACACACAAGAAATGGGGGCTAGAACTGTCAAAATTTCTTAACAGTTTATAGTAGATTCCCCATCTGTATGCTTTTAAAATAACTATTTTTTTGCAAGGGTGTGCAATTTGAACAAGGCCATTCAACTCTGCCGCTATTCTTCTCATTTTCCTGAAGAACAGAATTGCTCCTTTGACACTTAACAAACGGAACATTGGATGACTGTGTTGTAGTATCTTTTCCAAACATGCTCCAATCAGGTGCCTGACTGTCTGCTAGTATCTTAAATCAATGCGCTGACAACAACTTTTTGTTGTTGTTGTTACAAAAGATAGTGCCTGCCTGGCACTGAGTGATAAATTTCTCTCTCATCTCTAAATCCTAGAAAATACTTTCCAGGGAGGAAACAATCCCTTTTCCTACCCAGAATCATGCAATAGAAATACCAGCCTATGCACTTCAAAACAAAACCTCCAGACATCAAAAGACCATATCTATGCATATCACACTCATGAAATGCCAGGCAAGGAAAACACCCTCAGCCCAATCCAAATCTTCTCATTCACTAAAACTGCCACATGAGTCAGAATATTCTTATTTTCCCTACTTCAAAAACCAAGTGGTTGTCTACATGCTAAAAATAAATGTTATCCTATAGAAGAAACAGAGAAATGGCTCACTCACTTCTCCAGGGTAACTCCACGTCATCCGCACTCTTGTATTTAGGGGAGTGGTGGCAGTACAGTTGAGGGTGAGTGTCTGACCTCTAAGTAATTTCACCGGGCTTGGTGTGCTTATTTGCACATCTCTGATGGTATTGGCTGTAAGGATAAGAAATAACATTTTTTAAGAATTGAGTTTTCAGCGCCTTTCTAGTGGCACAGGGGTTAAGTTGCAGCACTATGCAGCTGTCCACAGCCACTGCAGCTTGACTTCGATCCCTGAGTTCGATCGATCGCTGGGCCAGCCAGGGAGCTGACCCACATGGCGCAGCAGACCTCTCCTGTCTTGCCTGCTGCTCCCATCAGCAGTGTATTTCAGTAGCTCTGCCTTTTCTGTTCCCCATTCTGTCTCTGGTGAATCCTCTCACCCCCTGCATTTCTGGCCAATATCCCAGTTCTTGTATGCATAAATAAATAAATCTTTAAAAAAAAGAAGTAAGAATTTATTAAGCAGATAAACCCTGAGCACATTGCTTATGCTCAAGCCCTCGGAACATCACTCACTTTGTCGGTGTGTGAGATAATTTGTCTTGTACACATGTCCGTTGACTGTTGTTTCACAGGTCAGAATCCCTATTTCTTTGTAGGTGGCTTCTGATATGATAAAACCCTTCCTACTGTCCCAGGTTATTCTTTTGCCATCAGGAATCAGAGTGTCAGATGGAAACTGAAAAGGAAGACACAGGCTTTCAGAAGTCATATTAGCAAAGGGCAACACTGTTTAGCTAACAGCTTGTAGAAACACAGCTTTCCTCCAAAATGACAGTTACAGGGATAAAAACTCCAGTTTGTTATCGTCGGTTCTTTAGTTTTCTTTGCATGCAGAAGGATAAAAAATTATTATGATAAATTACATCATACAAATTATATTGTACACATTTGCTATAATTTATTACTAGCCTCAGGGACAAGCCACACCACCGAGCTGTTAGGTCAGAATCTAGCGGGAGCCCATATCTCTGGGAATCCTCATCATAAACTGATACTCAGTAAGGAAACCAGTTAGTATTTTTATCACTGAGACTATCAGGTTACCTCATCTGTCTTGTTATTTGGAACTTGAAGCAAGCTATAACTTGCCCTCCCTTTGTGATGTGGCTGTCTTCACAGAATAATAAATAATTTCAGGTCCTCCAAGATTCATAGCATTAAGTTGGCATTCACCAGGGTTATCAGGCCAAGGGCGGTATCGACTATGCCTCCAGGAGGGAAGCTCCCAGAAGCTGAGCCTGCTGACAGTGAGGACCGCCGCAAACACATGCAGAGGCCAGAGACAGTCACTGTAACTCATGGATTCTTAGACGAACTCCAGACAGAAGGAAAGCATCCATGATTTGGGTCTCCCTTAAGCCTTCTTTTAGACACTAAGGATGAACCTTTTAAAGACCACAATATTAACATTCTGCCTTGGGGTTAGATTTTACACAGGGTCACTGCTCTCTAGAGGGGCCCAGCCAATTTGTCCTGTGCCAGCTTGCCAGCCCAGTGTCAGGAGCGCCACGATTACTTATCCCAGCTGGAAAAGGCAGAAGAAAGTCAGTTACTTTGCCACAGCAGATGAGAAAGGAAATGCCAAACTGTCCTAAGAAAGTGTTGTCTTTCCTATCTTCTTTTGAAAAGTACATCTTACATCACTCTACCCCCATATCATTGGAGCTAATCTGGCTGGGATTTGTGATTTTATGACAGAAATTTCTATGCCAGGAGACTAAAACTTTTCTCCTGGTGAATCTGTCTACATTGGGATGTATCGCCAGATCATTACTTGGGGAAGAGATGAATCACATGCTGTTTATAAAAACCGAAAGCAACTGAAGGATTCAGTTCATGATTCAGTGAATCAGGCGTCTACCTGTAAACTTAGAATTGCTCTCTATGTTTAATGGGGAGCAAATCTCTTCTACTTTGGTGCAAACCCTTAAGGGAAAAACTCAGAAAAATTTAAGTTGGGTATTGAAATCTATCATGCTTTAAAAATATGTGAAAATAAACATGTATTGAAACAAAAAACAAGGTTTGCTGACGGACTTCCTCAGCACAACCTAAAACTATATTATAATTTGTTCGAAAGTGCTTCTCTTACCACAATCTATTAGTGTCACTAGTAGTATTCAATAGACAAAGAAAGGGATTTTACTTCCAGCTGACAAAAGTTAAAATAGCAGAGGACCATGAGGGCATCATCTGTGGCAGTTACCGGGTATGTTATGAGGAGGCATAGGCAGTCTTGACAGCTGAGCTGTGGAGGAGGGGAGCGGGGTGGGGGCTCCCCCAGATGACAACAGCTCTGCCAAAGCAGGCATGGGAAAAGAGAGGGCAGGCACGGGAAAGGAGAAGGCGGGTGTGGCGAGTTAGAAGAAGGCCACAGCAAGAGAAAGGAAGGGCAAGATCTCTTGTGTGTTAGTTTCATGCCAGCATACGTATGTAATAGGTTAGAATATTTTCTACATATACATGTCAAACCAAAGCCCCTGTGAGAACTATTATGCTTCTTTCCCTGTGTTCTCCCTCCACATTCCCTGTCTTTCTATTACAGACTTTAGGTGGAAAAACAGAGTAAATTAATTTTTTCTCCCCAAATTTTTCATGTGGGAATTTTAGAATGCCCCTTATCACAGACAGGTAATTTGCACCAGGGCAAAAAAGGCAAGGGGCTTGCATGAAGCAAGGACATTGCATGTCCCCATGGTTTGTACCATATTAGTCACAAACATGTAACAGTCATCTGAGATTGGGAGGAGTAATGCCATGTTATTGAAAATACGAGATAATACATCAAGTAGTGGGCATTAAACTCTTAGAGAAGTAATAATAGCTAATCCTTGAATAGGGCTTGCCATGAGCCAGACACTGTTCTAGGTGCTTTCTGTAAATGACCTCATTTAGCTCTCCTAACAATAACTTCCAGCTCTCAAATGGAGAATTGAGGGGGAGAGAGGTTTGAGAACTCACTGGTTTGTCCAACAGATAAGTGGTGGGGTGGTGAGAATCCAGGCAGTGTAGCCCTGTAACAGGGTGGTTCCCAGGAAAAGGGAAAGTTCCAGGATCCCGTTTCCACCCTAAGTAGGATGGAGCTGAGCAGGGAGAAGAAGATGCTGGAGGGAGGAGATAGGAGAACGGAAGGAAGAAGTGAGCAAGATTGAGAGCAGCAAGGAGACCTAGAGGAGGCACGTGAAGCAGAGGGACATGTGAAGAAACTGCACTTAGTGCTTAGTTTTGGACTGGTTGGAACAGATGTGGGTGAGAGACCCGTGGGGAGCTTAATAATGGCAGCTTTCATCTTGATTTTGATTTTGCTCTTTTCCTCCTGGATTTGTCTGACTCTTTCTGACCCTTTTCTATGGATCTCCACTGAAAGGTCCTTCAGACTTGTAGCAGGCTCTTGGGCCTTGCTTTGGGTCAATCCTATTTGGCTGGACTTTTACCTGCAAGGAGATGGATAACTTTGGATGCTTGACTTAGTAACTGTATTCTTTGTCTTTTCTGTATCATTCCCCAATTGTATTAAAGTTCCTTTCTATTAAAGGCCTTATATGTTTGTCTTGATGCAGTGGATGGCAGAACCCATTTAGAGAGGGCAGGTTTGGGGTTTCTGGGGTGGCCGTGTAACAGCCCTGGCCTCTGCTCTTGACCACTTCCTTTGTGCACACCAGACCAAGCGCATCGCAGGAGGCCGCAAGTTCTGGACTGCAGGCATATTAAGTCCTGGGAAATACCCAACTAACTTCCTGTGAAACTCAGTTTTTATTTCCACCAGTTGAGAGATGACTTTGGTGTTTCTATCACTAACAAACAATGATTTCTTATTTCTCTGAGACGTACACTGATGTAATAGGAGCCCAAACCTAGACTATGGAGAGGGTTTCAATCAACAATGTAGGAAAGAAAGTACAAGGGAAGAAGACAGGGAGGCACACTGATCACAGTTCACGGTTCAGGGTCGGTAGCTGATATTGAAATCATCCCAAATTTTTCCAACTTGGCTCCTACCACCCCCAAACCTTCCTGCACATCCTCTCTGAGATGGGCAGTGCGGAGTACTGTCTTGGGACAGCCTTAACTTCTCAGTTCTCAGTAATCAGTACAGCTTTCTCTTTGGGGAGTTTTTATCTAATGCTTTGTCTTAGCCTGCTCCTTAACTCTTACTGCTGATGAATTATCTAGACTGTCTTACATTTTAGTTTTTGTCTTTATTGGAGTCTAGACTAAATCTTTTCTTTTTTGAAAGCATACTTTAGAGTACAACTATTATTTATAGCTTTCGTCTCCTGCCCCCACCCCCACTCTCCAGAGGTCAATTTTGGAAGCCCAGCAGGAGAGTAAGCCTTTTGTTACCAGGAACTTCCCAGCTCAAACCAAAAGAGGTAGTTCCAAAGGCACTAAGGATCTTAAGTGCCTGGAGAAGCAAGCATCCAGTCAAACAGTTCTTTAGCCAAAAATCGGGATTAACCACTGACAATTTATTCATTTGTATTAAGCAATAGAATTATTTTTTCCCTCACAATTATAGACATCTAGATTTGTGGCAATAAAGAAAAATATTCATGATTTTAACTCTCCTTCATATCAATGAAAGCTTAAGACATTATCATTTTATTTCATTTAAATACATGCACATGTGTAATTTTAAACACGTTTTATAGTAAAACGATGTTACAGGAAAGTTCACCAAGAAGGCCAACACCTGTAGTGAAATTGTCCTAGAGTGATAAAATGACTTCAAATTCATTATACTCATTTGCTGTTTTACCTTTATTAAAGAAACAGTGATGTTAGGTGAGGTGACTCGGCAGGGGATGATGAGCTGTTTTCCTTCAGTCATAGATATAATTTCAGGAATTTCACTGTGCATCTCTATGAAAGGTTTATCTGTATCTGAATGAGAAAAAAATAAAAATATACATATATATGATTGTATTATGACCATTAAGATGCTGTGGCTGGTGAGGTTACCTCCAGTTCTATCGCCCCCATTCAATGTAATTCCTACACTCACATTCTTATTTCGAATTTGGTCCTGCCCAGAAAATGAATGCTTTTCTAATAAAACTTAATTCATTATTGAGGTCTTGGCCTTCACGTTGCTTGATGCTTTAATATGCAAATATGATATGGGGGTGGGCATGCTTGGACTGCTGTGGGAAAATGTGCTGAAAATGCAGAGAGAAAAGAGAGCATTCTGCATAAACTTCATGCCACAGTTATGCTAAAAGCCCCAGGAAATGCCCTCCAGAGCCTTTGTAAGTCAAAGGGCAGGAGAAACAACAGTCAGTGGTCTTGGGAGGACAGGTGACAGCAGAGAGAGGTAAAGCAGGTGTCAAGTTGAAGAGAGAAAAAATTAACAAAATGAATGACAAAAGCCTGATTTAAAGGTTTCCTGGACCTGCCCTGAAGGGCTGAAAATGAATGAGAGGGTCTGAGCTTATTAGGGGAGGAGAGGGGAGATGCCTTCTCGAACTTGCTTGGATTTCAAATGTATGTTCGGTCTATTTCCTTTGGATGCACTAACTCCTAATAGCAAAGTATAAGTGTGTACAGAGTCTGGGAAAGAATTTAAATCATCACCAAGATACCACCTGTCAAATATATGGCATTTGGTCATTTTTAGAGGCCAGAAGAATTCCTACCACCTGCTTAGCTCCCCATAATTCCTCTGGAAACAGAGTAAGCATTGTTCCTTTAGAGATGTACTCTCAGACTCTACATGCCTTGGCTGTCAGGAATTCATTGACATTCGCAGGCAACCATCTCTTCAAGGAGCTCCTGTATTCTCACCCTCTCCCCTTGACTCCAGCCTTATATGCCCGGATGTGGAAAAGTCCTGGGTTAACACGCTCCACCTGGACCTGAAAGAAACAACTAAGCCCTGCCTGGCCGGCTTGCTGTAGCATAGGAAGCTCACTCTGGATGCGGAGTGAATGAACTGGAAAGAAACAAAAGCAGATGGACATATGAAGACAGGCACAGAGGGGGGAAGGTCATGTGAAGTGAAAGGCAGAGGCATGTGATACAACGTCTCCCCCACCCCAGACCCCACCACCCTCCCCCAAAAAATAAAAAAAGCAAAATTGTAACAGGGTGGTGCCCAGGAAAGGGGGAGTTTCCGTGTTCCTGGCCCCACCCAAGGAAGGGTGGAGCTGAGCAGGGAAGAGTAGAAGCTGGAGAGACTGGGAAAGGAAGGAAGGATGGAGGCCCAGGAGACCTGGAGGAGGCACAAGGACAGAGACGCTTGAACAAGTTGTTCTTGCTTCTTGGTCCTGGACTGGTTGAAACAGATGTGGGTGAGAGACCCATGGGGAGGTTAACAACGGCAACTTTTATCTTGGTTTTGATTTTGCTTTTTCCCTCTGAGATTTGTCTGGCCCCTTCTGCTCCTTTCCTATGATGAATCCTTAGACTTGTGACAGCTTTCGGGCCTCTGAGCCAACCCTGTTTGGCTGGGCATTTACCCAAGAGGGGGTGGGTAACTTTGGGTGCTTGATTTGGAAACTATATGCTTTCCCTTCTCTTTGTGGCACACTAACCGTATTACAGTTTCTTTCCATTAAAGTTCTTATATCTTTTGTCTTGATGCAGCAGATTGTTTAGAGCAGGCAGTTTCGGGGTTTCTAAGGTTCCCCGCTCCCTGCCCCGTAACAAAGTAACATGCTATAACCTACTGGGGTCACTCTCCCCAAAAGGAACAGGTAGACTTCGCAATATGCGGAGTGTGCTTCTTTTAAGAGCAGTGAACGGATGTGAGGGCGAGCTGGCTGTGACATCGGTCACCCCATTGATCGCCAGGTTGACTCGGCTGATCTGGCTGGCTGGGCAGGTGTCCCCTTCCTCCCTCCCCGCTCCATGTGCCTCCCTCCCGAAGCTGCGCGCTGGGTCGAAGAGGACGGCCTTCCCGGAATAGAGACTTCGGTCCAGGGTATATGAGTAGCCGCTCCCCTGCTAGAACCTCAAAACTCCAAACAAGCTCTCAAGGGCAGTGATGATCCTAGAAGCTTTTTGTCCTTTGCCCTTTACCCTACTGAAAGAAGGAATCATCGCTCCCATACCCCCTTTTATGACTAGAGGAATGTAGTTTGGGGGAGGGGAGTAGGGGGTGATTTTATCACTTTACCAGTGAACATGTCCTCTTTATCTGAAAATTTCATCTTTACTTTCAGAGTGAAGCTGAGGCCACCTCCTTCTGTCTGTCATGTGAAGCCCAACCTCTTCCCCTCCTGCCCCCTCCATACCCCAGGTTCTTGGACACAGGGATAAACATCCAAGGTCTGCTCCAATCCAACCATGTGGATCTCCATACATATGTAATTGAGTTTTGATCTTTTCTCTTAATTTGTCTGAGATAATATGTCTGCCTATCCAGCTTCAGAAGAACCCTGATCTGGTGATGAGTTATCCCCTGTGCCCCAACACTGCTGAGGACAGGGTAGTTTGACATACAGTAATGGGCTGTAGAGACACTCTCATTACAGGTCACCATATATGCAAATAGACACCCTAAATAATTACTATTTGTCTCCTGGGAAGTCACGCAGGCTGGCCCCTTCCTTCTCTGCCCCTGCCCCAGCTTAGGCACTTCCCAGCATCCCCAGCATTCTCCCCTAAACTCATAACAAACACAGTGTGCTGAACTGGAGTTTACTTCTCTAGTTGTAACCAGATGATAAATTCCTAGAGATGGGAAACATTCATCTGTCTAATGTGTATTAAATGAATGAAAGCATGACTTCCCCTGTCTCCTGCATGAGATTTGACTTTGCCTAAATCCTTTGTCCTCCCTTAATTGAAGAAGAGATTGTAGTGTCCTACATTTTTACTCTTTCACTAATGAGAGAAGCAATCACTGCTCCCCCTTTTACAGAAGAATATATATCTAGTCTACTTCATTATTCTTTAGAATTTGCAACCATATAAATTCTTCATATGTATGTTATTAAATTTTGGCCTTTTCTCTTGCTGATCTGTCTGATGTTAATTTGTTCATCTGTCTAGCCTCCGTAGAATGCACATGGGGTGGGGGAATTTCCGCTGTGCCCTGGCAGTTCTCCAGGTGTGGGCATAGTCAAGGCTGCAGGCCATTTTCTCCTGACCTCCAGTCTTCCCTCTGGACCACCCTTGGGACTGACATCCAACCTCTTTCTCTTGAGGAAGAGGCCCTGATAAGAAGGACTTGTAGGTACAGCTTTTCACATGTTCAAGGGGGATGTATGTAGCATGGCATAATGTCCAGTGTTAGAAGAAGACAGAACAAGATGATCATGGGACGTTCCAAGGCTTGGGAGCAGAGGGAGGAGACAGATCATTGTGGGTACAGCCTGGATTTGAAACCTGGTTCTGCCGCCTTACTAGCTATGAGACATTAGACAAAGTATTTTACCCTGTGCCTCATTTGTAAAATCTACTTAGATGGATTATTATGAAGGTTACATCAACATGTGTACAGCACTTAGAATGGTAGCTGGCAAATAGTGTGTGTGTGTACACATACAATCATATTTATTAGCTGATAATTTTCTTCTTAACATGAGGGATTTGAACTTAAGGAGAAATGAAGGTTAGGCTATATAAACATCATACATTACACCTGTCATATTAACTATAAAAATATAGAAAATAAATATTTGAAAAGATAAAGAAAAATGACTACACTAAACTTTACCTTTGAGTTAAGGCTTTATACATTGTGATTATCTTCTTATTTACCTTTTCATGTATTTGTCAGATTTTATAGAATGCTTTTGCATTGTTTCATAATAACATTTCTAGTTATTGAATCTAAATCTTAACTTATAAAGTACTATTCATTCATTTTCACTTAAGAAAACTAAAATTTTGCATTTGATTTACTTGACTATTGTCTAATATAAAAATTTCACTATTACAGTTAATAGTTACATGTCTATTAGGAAAACTCAGAGGACATAGTAGCAGATGCAGAGAGGAAAAATTAATTATGCAAAGACCAAGATCCATTTATTACCATGAAATTCCTCCCCTAAATAAAGTTGCTGAGCTAGAGGTTCAGGGAGGGACCATTGGGATTTGATCATTCCTTTCCTTCCTCTTTTGAGTCTATATTTTTCTGTCTCCCTTGTGATTCCCAAAGTAAATACAAACACCAGGAAATGGCTTAATTCATGTAACTAAATTGTAAATCCATCACATCTAATTTACTGTCTCTTTAAGGAACCATCTGCAACAAAGCCCACTAGCATAAAAAGTTCCTGCAGGAAATAGTAAACATCAGTGTAGTCATTTCTCAACTACTGAATGTCAATCCCAAATGAAAATAGAAGAGGTTAATTTCATGTGCCTGTGAACTTCTTTTCCTTTTCACTTTGGGTCCTCCCAACACTTGAATTTTACTACAGCTATTGACCTTTTGAAAAACAATACCAATTTTAGCATTAAGCATACTGCAGTTCTGTTCTAAGATGTCTGAGGCCCAATTTGTGTCCATCCCGATACAATTCAAAAGACATCCTTTGTATCACAATCATGGCATTGTAAATCTACTGTCTGCAATGGAGCATATGACTTAGGTACATAACACACACACAAACAAACAATACTCTGGGCTTATTAATAGTATATTTCCTCTGTAATTTGCTTCAAGGAAGGGCTAAGAATGAACTTGCCTGACATATTATACAAACATTTTTTTGTTTTGTTGGACCATAGATACAGAAGAGGTCATGGTTCCATTAATATCACCAGTAAAACCACTTACTACTCTCATAGGACACATTTGTCTTTGTCAGAAAATTAAAAATGACTTCCAAACCCAGCCAGCACTGCAAAGTGGTTTCCTGAGACCAAATTGGCAGGTTGTTGAAAGAGTGAGGAAGAGCTGCTCTAAAGATTGCCGGTGTACCAGCAGCGCAGACACAGTGTCACCAGGGACTCCTGCCAGCACACAGCTAGGTAGAGGTCACGCCACCCTCCCCTCTCTGAACTCTTAGAGCTCAAAGTAGTGACAGGAAACTGGCACAGAATATGAAGTTTTTCTCATCCAATGGGAGTATCTGGGCTGTCACCCTTCAGGACAAGCCAGCTTAGGCACAGGAAAGATCAAACACAGAGCCTTGCTCAAAAATGGTACTACATCTATTTTTTAATGTGTTTTTTCCTACTGCAAACTGTAACCTCTCTGGCACATTGAGGCACACAGGCAGAGTCCCAGAATGCCATCCTCATTCCATTCCATTTCCCACTGGTATCACTGAATTCTACGGGGTTCAAAGCAAATAAATGACCCAAAGAATTTAAGGAGAATATCTGACTTGAACAGGGTTCAGGAATAAAAAACTTGTTTGCTAGTATTTTTTTATTCCTATGGCTTTTTAACAATTTTTTTCTGACTTGCTTTCCCTTTAACTTCATTTTCCTTGCCCTCTCAATCCCAGTCATGAAGACTCCTAGTTAATTTAAAGGAGGATGTGGTTTTAATTTTTTGAGAATGAAGTAAAAGAATAAGAGATAAATTGAACAGTCCCATTAAGAGGATTCTCTCTCTAGATGAGAGTTCTTATATTATTCACATTTTCATGTTGTAAAACATACCTTGTACACATGGAGAATTTTTCAGTTGGTGAAATATTTCATTTGAAATATGAGGGAAAAAAAGAAAAAGAGGCAATTTCTTTCCTGACTTAAGCTGCTCATCAAAACTTTAAGAATTCAAAATAGCTTTGGAGCACCCACAAGAAAGATGAAGTAGCTTTACTAGTGTTAGATGAAGTAGGTTTTAAAACAAGAAATGCTACTAGAGATGAAGAAGAACTTTTATAATAATAATGATAAGAACAATACACCAGGTAATTAAAATAATTATAAACATGTACCCAACTAACAAAATAACATTTATGAACATCTGTGCAACTACTAACAGAAGAACCAAAATACATGAAGCAGAAACTGCTAGAAAAAAAGATAGACAATTCAATAACAATAGACCAAGATTTCAATATTCCACTTTCTATAATGGGTAGAACTAGAAAGATCAAAAAGGAAATAGAAGACTTGAACAACTAGCAACCTTATAATTAATAATTAATAACTGGCCTAACAGACAGCTATACGATCCTCTACTCATAATAACAAGTTATACATTCTTCTCAAGTGTACATGGAACATTCACTAGGACAGATCATATGCTAAAGCCATAAAAAAAACCTTAATAAGTTTCAAAGGATAGAAATAATACAAACTGTTCACAGAGTACAGTAGAAGGAAACTAGAAATAAGTAACAGAAAGAAACTTGGGAAATCAACAAATATATAGAAATGAAACAACATACTCTTAAATAAAAATTCATAGAAGAGAGTAAAAGGGAAGTGACTAAGTAAGGAGAATTGAGGTGACGGAAAAGAAAGAACCAGCATACTCAAATTTATGGGATGGAGTTAGAACTATGCTTAGAGGGTAATTTATAATTGTATGTCTATACTGAAAAAGGAGAAAGACCTTAAAGCAATAACTAAACTTATGCCTTAGAAATCTATGTAAGGACAGCAAAATGAACCTAAAGGAAGTAGAGAGAGGAAATTATAAAATATTACAGTGGAAATTAATGACATAGAGAACAAAGAAGCAGAAGAGGAGATATCCATGAAACAAATACAGTTTTTTGAGAAGATGAACACAATTGAAAAACTTACAGTTAGACAAATCAAGAAAAAAAGAGAAGACTAATAAAATTAGAAATGAAATAGTAAACATTACTAAAATAAAAAAATTATAGTTTATTATAAATACATTATAAAGGAGTATTATAATCACATACCAATAAATTAGATTAACAGATGAAATGGAAACATTTCTAAAAAGACAAAAACTGCTAAAACCAAGTCAACAAGAAACAGACAACCCAAATAGATTTATAGTATGTGAACAGACTGAATTAGTAATCAAAACACTGCCCACAAAGAAAAGTTCCATCTTTGATAGTGAGTTCTACAGACCATATAAAGAATACCAATTCTTCACAAGCATTTCTGAAAAATAGAATGGAAGGGAAAACTCCTCATTCTATGAGGCCAGTATTGATTGCCCTGATACCAAAACCAAAACTAAATGTAAAATAAGAAAACTACAGATAAATCTTTTGTGAATGTGAAAGAAAAAAACCCAAAAAAATACTAGGAAATGGAATATATATAAAAAGAATTAAACATCATGATTGAGTGAAATTTGTTTCAGGAATACAATACTATTTTAGCATTAAAAAATCAAGTGCTATCATTAGCATACCATATCAATAGAATATTGATATCAAGACCACATGATCATTCAACAGATGCAGAAAAGCATTTGACAAAATCTAGACTCCTTTCACGATAAAAACTTGCAATAAACTAGAAATAAAAGGGAATTTCCTTAATCTGATAAAGGAAATCTACAGAAAAGGAAAAAACCCTAAACACTAACATTATATTTATTGTGAAATACTAGATGTCCCCCCCAAACACAAGGCATGAGTTAGTGTCTACTCTTACCACTTCTATTCAACATTTTACTAGCAAGTATAGTCAGTGAGTGACTAGGCAGCAAAGAGAAGTCATTCAGACTCAAAAATAAGAAGTTAAACGCTCTCCAGTATATGATAATAAGATCTCACATATAGAAAATCCTAACAAATGAAAATACTCTTAGAATTAGTAAATGAGTCCAGCAAGAAATGCAGGATGCAAGGCCAACATACAGAAATGAATATTTCTATATACTTGCAGTAAACAATTTGAAAATGAAATAAAAAAAATTTCACAAGAACATCAAAAAGAATAAAGTATGTAGGGATAAACTTAATAAACGAAGTGTTAATTTACTTTGAGTACTACAAAACATTGTGGAAAAAAATTAGGTTAATAATAGGAAAATATCCCATGTTTATGGATTAGAAGACAAGACTGTTAAGATAGCAACACCTCCCAAATAGATCTATAAATTCCATGAAAACCCAATCAGAATCCCAGTTGAATTCTTTGTAGAAGCTGATTCTAAAATTCATATGGAAGTATAAAGGAGTCATAATGATCAAAATAATATTGAAAAAGAACAACAAAATTAGAAAACTTATACTTCTTGATTAAAAAGTTACTATTAAAACTATAAACACTAGTTAAGGGACTGTGGTACTGGCAAAAAGACAGACATAATGAACCAATGGAGTAGAACTAAGTATCTAGAAATAAGCCCATGTCTATGGTCAGGTGATTTTCAACAAGGATGTCAAGACTATTCCATGGGGAAAGGATTATCTTTTCAACAAATGGTACTAGAACAATTCCACATGCGAATGATTGGAGCTAGGCCTTTACATAACACAATATATACAAAAGTGCAGTCTGTGAACTCAAGGTCCTTACAGTCTAATGGACAGGACAATCCTCCCCACCACAGAAACATTCACCTTGATTACAGGGGAAAATACTAATTCTTCCTTGAAAGGGAATAAGAACATCATTTTAAAAAATTTAAGTTGAAATCTAAGGAGTGGAGTACTGAGTAGATGGCAAACATGACTAGACGTAAGATCACAGAAGGTGAAGGAGGTGGAGGTCTCAGGGTCCTGAGAACCTTGGTATTGGGTGTTCATACAGAGATGGCTGGTGGGGGTCTATGTCTGCTCAACAGATGAATGACTTCAGTTAGATCTTCACCTTGATCTCTAAAGCATCGAAATGAAAAGAAAGAAAAAGGGGAAGAGCACCCAGGGTGGGGCAGAGAGACAGATGATAAAGAAAGGAGGGAAGGAAGGTGTAAAGAAAAGAAGGAAGGGAGAGTCCGGGAGGGAGATGAGAAAGAATAAAGCAGAAAGGGAGGGGAAAGCAAGTAGCTCTGATGGACTACTGGAACTCTCTTGCTGCCAAGAGTTTTGGCCATGTCCCAAGTCTGATTATCCCCAGTTCTGCCTCTGAATCATAAAGTTGTAAAACTGAGAAGGAACTTTTAAGATACTCCAACACTATTTCTCATGTTACAGAAGGGGAAACTGAGGCTCAGAGAGAAGCAGAGGCCTTCACCCAAGGACAGGTACAATAATGAAATCAAAAGTGAATTCAGTTTTTCTGATCCTAGACCACTCTTTCCATCACACTGAAAACTCATCCCAAGCCCCCCAAATGATGCAGGAGTGACAACGGCACCTTCAGTGTCCACATCAAGGGAGAAACGGAGGCACCGAGACAGGAGTGGGGGGTCTACTGGCAGCATTTACAAAGAGGAAAGAACAGATTGGTAAGTAACTCTCATTATTAAAACCAAGATTAAGTCATTGGAGCCTCGTTGAGCACTTTGCTCTAAGGTGCCCAGATTATCTTTGGCAAAGGCGGGAAGAGGAGACTCTGTGATAACCACCTCAGAACCAAGAGCAGCCAAATCACAGTCTCGTTTTATGGACTAGAGAAGAACTTCCTTCCAAGGGTGTAGTTATTCTAAAGCTCAGGGGTGCCTAGTCACACAGCTCTCCAGCAAGGACTGGCATCTCCTGGAGAGCTGACTCACTACCCCACTCAGAACATTCCTGCAGTGATGTGTGGTAGGGAGTCAGGAGCCAGGGTTCTGTTGAGGTCTTGCACTGATCACGTACATCACCTGGGAATCTATGGGGCTTAGCTTCTAGAGAATTTGACAGGCACTTTCCTATTTCCAAATTCACGGTTTGTTATGCGTTCTCTTGAAATGGTCACACTGGGCATAGCACTCCGACATCCCTCCAGGGCCTGGCAAGGAAGGAAATGAGTGGAGCAGCAGGAGTGGTGGGTTGAGAATGGGGGGACAAGTCTCAAAGGGCATCCTTGCTGGCCGCAGCCAGTCATTGCCAAGTGGGAATATTACCCCAGGGGAGCTTGAGTTTCCAGTTGTTAAAGACAAGTAGGAAATAAATTTTTATGGGAACACCTCCAATTATTAGATCTCAGCTGCCCAGAGCATGCCGCCTGCCAATCAAATCGCATGTTTGCTGAATGTGCCCACACACTTCCAGTCTGTAGGCCTGCACCACTCAGTTCATACTGCAAACAGAGCTCCAGTGGCACTGGGGTGGAAGCCGAGCAGGGCTGTGTAGGAAAGAGCAGGGGCTTCAGTCAGTCAGACTTGAAATATCCATCCTTGAACAAGACATTGAATTTTCAACTTTTCTGTCAAAGGAGACTGATAATAGAAAGTATATTTCTGGTATGTTGTAAGGATGAAATGAGATGATATATGAATCTCAACCAGGTATCAACAAATGACAGTGACAGGTTCTCATCGAAAGGCCAAGAGGCATCGTCTTGCACATTCCCTCCAAGTGAGCACAAATTCTATGCTTGAATACCCAGAAACACAGGGAACTCACTACCTCTCCCAACAGTTTGTTCCACTTTAGGACAACTTTAGCAGTCAGAAAGTGTTTCCTCATGTCAAGCTGAAATCTGCTGGCCTTGACTTTTTTCATCCTCAAATAGTAGGTCTGCTGTCTAGGATTGTAAAGATGCAGCTTGATCTTTTTCTCACATCAGGAACATTGAAGGATGCTATCACACTTGCATCTCCTATTTCTCCACTCAATTTTTTTACTTTTATAGATTAAATATCTCACTTCAGTTGTTCCTTGCCAATGGGGGAAAAAAATCATCAAATCATTGGATGTTTACGACCTTCTGAGGAAGGGACCCATTTCACAGATGATGAAAAGGAAGTTCAAAGGGCTTAAGTGACTTGCTTGGCATTCCTGGTTTTGTTGTCTCTCTTGAAGTGTAAACTGAACAGTAAGATTGACGCAACAGTTATTCTGAACACTGAGCATTTATTAATGTAGTCCAAGATTGGATTAATTTTCTTGGTGAGTGTGAAGTCAGCTGAGGCCAGGTCTTTCTTAGGTGGGCTGTCTCAGCCATGGCCTCCTCTGACTGTCCGAGGGGGTTAGCAGGGGTGTTTGTTATTGAGAATAATTTTATTCTCAGGTTAGAAATGCAAGCCTGTTTGTTATATTTTATAATTATGTTTATAACAGGTATACAATTTGAAAGTATGTATTTTGATAACCAATGGTTCACTTTTTTTTTCAGTGTTTTTTATTAAGGTAACATTGGTTGACATTGTTGCTTATATCTTGCAAGTATAGAATCCCCTCTTCATGTGTTGTTACCGTAGTGCAGGTACCACCAAAGTACCCAGTCTATAACTATTGTCCACTGTGCTCCCTCCCCATTTTGTTCTCACCCCTGCACCTCCTCCACTGGTAGCCTCAGTTTCACAGTCAGATTTCTAGGGACTGTCATTAGTTTAGCTTTATCTGACTTTTTGTTTTGCTTCTTTTTATTTCACTTGTGAGTGACATCATCCAGCAGTATGTGTCTTTCTCCATCTGACTTATTTCAAGTTAGCACTTTTCACAAGCCAAATCCAGCCCACTACACTTATAAAATATCATAGTGTTAACTGAAGTTCACTCTTCTGACCTGTTAGAAATTTCTTAGGTCATGATTCTGTCATACGATATATATAATCTTCTGCTCCCAAATTTCTCTCATTTACTTAGTGTGTCCTTCATTTTCTCATCAATGATCAAGAGACAAGGTATAACTGATATATATTTAAAATCCCATGGATTTTATTGTATTTTTTAAGGCTTATTTTTTTTATTTATTTATACATACAAGAGCTGGGGTATAGGCCAGAGATGTAGGGGGGTAAGAGGATTCATCAGAGACAGAGTGGGGAACAGAACAGGGTTCACTGAAATACACTGCTGAGGGAGCAGCGGGTGAGACAGAAGGTCTGCTGTGCCATGTGGGTCTGCTCCCTGGCCGGGGATTGAACTCATGCTGCAGTGGTTAACCACTTGTGCTGAGACTTAACCCCATAGGCCAACATGGAGGCCCCCGTTTTTCAGCACAGTGTCTTTCACACATAGGAATTATCATAATTATCACTAATTAGTCCTCATGCTAGCCACAGTGCTCTATATTACATCATTTAATCTCCTTACAGTCCTAGGCATTGATATTCTTCTCATTTTATAGGTGAGGAAACCAAGGTCCAGAGGCTGATAATGCTAACAGCTGTAATGGTCATCTGTGTGAACCCTATAAAGCTCATTCTATATGCCAAGCACTAAAACTAAGTGCCTTATATATTTAAACTCCTGAATATGAGGTGGTTAAGGGAAAGATATTTGTTGCCTTCTTTACTGTGTACTGGTTCTATGATCTAGGGCAAATCATAGAAAGGGAGATGAATGATACAATATTTCGTAAGATTGTTATGAGAATGAAACTTGCTAACATGATACTTAGAGTAACTTCCAGCTCAGAATAAGACCTACCTAAGTGTTATCCTCTATTTTTATTATGGAATTTGTTCTACGTTGAAGACTTAGCATCTGTCAGAAAAGGGTTTTGAACCCCAGTTGAAGCTCAGGTTATGTTGTTTTAACTATAGCTTATTAATTGATATTTAATGAAGGAAGGAAGGGAGAGGTGTTTATTGCTTCACTAAGTTATCTATTTTGAATAGCACAATCAGTTAGCCAACACGACTGCCAACTAACCCAGCAAAAATGCATCAAATGACAAACAATGAATGTTTTAAACAATAAAAAGAACATTTAAGAGTATCAAACTGGGGGGCCTCCCCTGGTGGCGCAGTGGGTTAAGCAGCGCACTATGAAGCAAACCGCAGCCACTGCAGCACGAGTTCGATCCCTGCTGCCGGCCAGGGAGG